>RJWM01012284.1:19920-57228 GCA_004363535.1 Dasyprocta punctata | reverse complement strand
AATTCAAACAGAAATTCAAGAAATTAAAACTTCCCTGAAAGTATATGCAACAGACTGAATGAAGATGAGGATAGAATCTATAAAACAGGATTGTGACTCTGACCATGATAAGAAAGATATTTTTAAAGTAGCAAGAGAATATGAAAAATCACTCCAACAGCTACAAGATGAAGCAAAGAACAACACAAGACTAATGAGGGTCAGTGAGAAAGCTGGAGGTAGTGCAAATGCCATTTAAAAGGAGCTAGTGCAAATGCCATTTTTAAAAATAGCCTCTTCACAGAAATATTGACAGAAAACTTCCCAAGCATGGATAAAGAATTTGACATATGATAAATGAGGTATATAGAACTCCAAACAGTCATGACCAAAATAAATCTATACCAAGGCATATAATTATCAAGATTCCAGAAATTCAGCAAAAGAACAAAATATTAAAAGCAGTTACAGAAAAGAAACAAATATCCTATAAAGGAAACCCATCAGAGCCACAGAAGACTTCTCACAAACCCTCAAATCAAGGAGAAGTTAAAGTGAGGTACTTCATGTCCTAAAAAAACAACCTCCAACCCAGATTGATGTACCCTGCAAAACTATCTTTCAAAATTGATGGAGAAATAAGATACTTCCATGACAAAGAACACCTGGGGAAATTCATGATGACCAAACCAGCTATTCAAAATGTTATGAAAAATATATTAAAAAGATAAAACAAAGACCAAAACCACAAGAACATCAATAGGAAAAAGTCACCAGGAAGGACAAGCAATTAAACTGAGGAGAAAGAAGGAATGAACAACAAGAAAATAATATGAGAAAGATATGCCAATCCATATCTCTTATAACCATCAATGTAATGATCTCAATTCACCAGCCAAAAGAAACAGACTGGCAGAATGGATCAAGAAGCAATATCCAACAATACACTACATACAAGAAACACTTTTAACTCAAAGAAATTCATAGAATGAAAGTCAAAGAATGGAAAACAATACACCATGCCACAGGAACCCAGAAAAAATGAGGGGTAGGGACTCCAGGAGGAGAGAAAGACTTGCGTCCTCCTGGAGTCCGCCCGGTCGCGCAGACTCACCAGGGGGGTAGGCGGGCTTGCTTGTGGTTGCTGCCTCTCGGCCCAACATGGAGGCCACAGAAGGCACATAGTTCTCCCCCTGGGCTCCGCACAGTTGCGCAGACTCACCAGGGGGGTAGGCGGGCTTGCTTGTGGTTGCTGCCTCTTGGCCCAACATGGAGGGTCCACAGAAGGCACATAGTTCTGCCCCTCCAAAAAACAAATATTAACGGACATGAAAAATCAAATAAGCACTAATACAATTGTCATGGGGGAATTTAATACCCCACTCTCAAAATTAGATAGACTAAATAGACAAAAAAATAAGCACAGAAATATTGGAATTAAAACAAACGTGAGAACAAACGGACTTAGTAGATAACTATAGAGTTTTCCACCCCCACAACACCAAAATACACATTCTTTTCAGATGCATATAGGACATTCTCCAAAATAGACTACATACTAGCCCATAGAACAAGCTTAAGTAAATGCAAAGAAATTGAAATTATCCCATATATATTATCAGACCATAATGGCCATACTCCCAAAATTGTTATACAGATTTAATGCAATCCTGATCAAAATACCATTAGCATGGGCCAGGGACCATAGCTCAGCAGCACAGTGCCTGTCTGGCAAACATGAGGTCCTGAGTTCAATTCCCAGCACCAAAAATAAATACCATTAGCATGCCTCACAGAACCAGAGAAAACATTCCTAAAAATCATAAGGAACCAGATGATGAAGAAACAACTGCAAACACACTCACACACTCATCCAACTTCTCTTTGGCAAAGGAGTCAAACACTTTCACTAGAAGAAAGATAACCTCTTTAGAAGTGGTGCTGGACAAACTGGCTCTCCACATGCCAAAGACTAAAACTGGGCCCATGTTCATCACCATGCACTAAACTAAAATTGAAATGGATCAAAGACCTAAATATTAAAATAGAAATGCTAAATCTGATAAAAGAGTGAATAGGCAGAATTCTTGAAGGTATAGGTGTGGACAAAGTTTTCACACACAAAACCCCAATCGCACAGGAAATAGTACAAAGAATCAATAATTGGGATCTCATTCTGTTAAAAAGCTTTCATGCCACAAAAGAAATCACCAAAAGACTGAAAAGACAGCTCACAGAGTGGGAAAAAAATTTAGCCAGTTGTCCTTCAGAGAAAAGACTTGTATCTAGAATATATAAAGAACTGAAAAAACAGACTTCCCAAATTTGAAGACCCAATTCAAAAATGGACATCTGAGATAAATACACAAGTCTCAGATGAATAAATACAAACAGCAAATAAATATATGAAAAAATGTTCAGCATCACTGGTTATTAGAGAGATGTAAATTAAAACAATGCTGCAGTTCCACCTCACTCCAGATAGAGTGGTTATCACCAAAATTCAGCCAATAACAAAGCTGGAGAGGCTGCAGGGAAAAATTAACACTTGTCCACTTTTGATGGGAGTGTAGACTGGTGCAATCACTGTGGAAATCAGTGCAGAGAATCCTCAAAAAACTAGGATTAGGGATTCCATTTGGCCCAACTATTCCTCTTCTTGGTATCTTCCCAGAAGAATTAAAAACATCACACCACAGCAATACATGTGTACCCATGTTTAGAGCAGCACAATTTGTAATAACTAAATCATGCAAACAACCCAAATGCCCATCAGCTGAGGAATGGATTAAAAAAAAAAAAGATGTTTTTTTTATATAATAGAGTACTACTCAGCCATAAAGAAGGATAAATTTGAGGCATTTCTAGGTAAATGGATACAATTTGAGACCATACTCTTAAGTGAAATACATCAAACACATGTGTAAATATTGCATTGTCTCCCTGGTGGGATAAATTGAAGGAATAAATAAGGACCAAAATGTACAATAGTTTTTTTGTTTGTTTGTTTTTTTGGTTTTTTTTGGGGGGGGGAATGGGGATGAAACTCATGACCTTGCTCTTGCCAGGCAGGCACTTTGCCACTGAGATATATCCCGGGCCCTACAACAGATATTTTGAAATGGGAAGAAGTTGTTCAAAAGGAAAGAAGAACTAGGGTAGAGAAGGGGGGAAGAAAGGAAGGGCAAAGGAAGGAAAACAATGATTTTAAAAAGGATAAAATGAAAACAAAGCTTTGTAAATGGGAAGGGAAGATGGGTTGAAGGGAGGAGAAGGAATTGGAAAAAAAGAGGAATCAATATATCATGTACAGGTACACATTCTCTATAAGAAATATGATCATTATGTATATCTAAAATGTACCAACAAACAATTATTTTAAAAAATGTTTGGAAGAGAAGTTCAATTTACTGAGCTTTCTTGAAATCAATAAAAAATTAAGCCTTAAGGAGAAAAAAAGAATACAATCAATAAATAATGCTGGTGATACATGAAAAAAGGAAATCTACATTGCTTGTGGAAATGCAAATTGGTACAGCCCTTATGAAATAAGTATAGAGGTTCCATAAAAAGATAAAAATAAAATCAGGCATGGTGGTTCATGCCTGTAATCCCAGCACTCAGGAGGCTGATCCAGGAGGATTGCTGCGAGTTCAAGGCCAGCCTGAACTACATAGTAAGACCCTATCTCAAAAAGAAAACCCACCCCAAAAAATATGGATTTCAGTTTTAAATAATGCAGTATTACTGGTTCGTTAGCTAAGACAAATGTACCATACTAATGTAAAATGTTAACAACAATTGAAATTGTGTTTGGGTATAATAGGAACATTACTATCTTTGCAACCTATCTGCAAACCTGAATATATTTCTGTAAATCTTAATCTATACATCTGTTGCAAAAATTTTACATTTTATTGAAGCTGTTCACAAGGAAAAACATTAAATTTAAATCGCTAAAAATGAAAAAAAGTGAGAAGAAAAAGAGAAGATCCAGGAATAGTTATGTGGGTCCCCTGGGAGTCCAGGTGTCTGAGTGAACAAGCGGATCAGAGAAAGACACAGCACTTAGGAACCTGATTGTCACACATCACAGCAATTGTTATCCATGACCCTAATGAACTTTCTCCTTAGACTTACCTTTCCTTTAAGGATGACATTCTTCAAGTTGCACATGAAGAAACTTTAGTAAACATAATCTTTTCCTTTTATAACATCAGAATGTCTTTAGTTTCATTCCTGGTTGTTAATTGTGTCTTCATGGCTTAACTTTATTTCCCTATTCATCTTATTACCCCTCTGTGTAAAGCAGTTTGTAATGTATAAAATATTTAAATAGTGAAATTAAAAACTGCAATTTATGCTAAAATATTTTCATCCTTCCACTCAACCCCTATGTGGTATCTTTTTAATGCCACTTTACTGCTTCAAGAACAACACACAGAATGTTTAGGCTGAGGAGTTATTTCTGTGTATTCTAATGGAAGCCTTGTCTCAGCACCAATATTCCAGAACAATGTTTTTAGAAACTAATGCCTTATTAACAAAAGGATATGGACAACAAAGAGGCAGGGCTCAGACTCTATTAGCTCTTGGGCAGTACCCGCTCCTCCTTGGTGTGGATCACCAGTGTGTGGGCCTCCATGCTAGAGCAGCTCTCCTCACTCTTCTTCTAGGACTTTGAGTCAGTGGGAAAAAAGAAGCAGTGGAAACTAAGCAACTTCCAATTCTTTGGGCAACAGCTCCAGACTCTCTCTTTATTGGGAAGAAAGATATACAAATGTAATAAAAGAAAATCACTTTTTAAAATTATGTTAATTATTAAAGTGAAGGGCCAAAGGGCACTGCAGGGAAGCTGGAACTTGCATCTTCATCCAGATATAATAAGAAGCCTCACCAAGTCTCCCTGAATCAGGGAATAATGTGTCATAACCTCTTTCTCTTGCTAGAGACTTCTTAAGAAAGCTGGCTAAAACCTAGTGTTTAGATACAACTCAACCCCACTGGGTGTGGTGGCACATGCCTGTAATCCAAGCACTCAGGAGACTGGGACAGGCGTATCCCCAAGAGTTCAAGGCCAGTCTGGACTACATAGCAAGACTGTCTCAAAAAAACATAAATAAATACATAAATAAGCCCCTCAGAATATAACAAAAATTGCAAAGACTCCAAATAAAATAACAAGATCCAAGAAATGTTTTAATTTTTTTAAATGCTAGTCAATAGATGACAGCAATCAAGATGCCAAAACTATAGATAATGTAACAAAGATTTTAAAGTAGTCATGATAAAAAAAAATGCTTCAGAATAAAAGCACAAGCACTCCTTAAATAAATGAAACAATAGAAACTGTGAGAAAAAATATTTTAAAAAAAGAAAAAACAATAGAAATGTATAACTAAAACATACAGTAGCCTTTCAGAAGCTCAGAGGGTGGATTCCACAGCAGAAAATAGAAGAGAGCCCAATTAGTAAATAAGCAGGAAAAGAAATAAAAACTGCTGACTGTACAGCACAGACAAAATAGGAAAAACATAGGGAAGCTCATACTGTGATCCTAAACCTCCATAAACCAAACAACACAGGTACAAAATATGGTGTTCAAAAATGATACCAGTGAAAAGAGAAATTTTTATATACCCTATTAGAACTGCTGACAACTATACAGAAAATAAGCCACAGAGCAGAAGTATTCAAAAGTATTGTAAACTGACAACTAGCCTGTCTTTCTGGTGAGTGCGTGACTGGCATGGACTCCAGGAAGAGAAAGATGTGCCTCCCATAGGCCTACTGGCACACGGGCTAAGAAACTAAGGTATATAAAGCAACTAAATGCTCGTATCGTTTGGTTGATTTTGCAGGCCTGGAGCCAGCAGTGTGAGATCTCTTGGGAAGATGACAGTATGCAATGTAGCAAATATGGGAGATTCTCTTCTGTCTTGTGTTTGAGGCCCAATATTGTTCTCATTGTTTTGCTTTATTCTGTTTAAATTTTTTTTGCTTTATTTTATATTCTGTTTTTATTGGTTTTATTGTGTTTTGTTTTTGGTTTGATTTTGCTGTACCTGATGGAATGGTCAACTATTCTGAAAATAACAAGATGTACTATAGTAGCTATTGTTCTCATAGTATCTTTCTTTGAAGTTCTGTACCAGTTCTGCTTTGTTTTGATTGACTTTGCTCTGTTGTGTTTTGTTGGATTTTACTATCTTTAAAATAAAATTTAAAAAATTTATTGTAAACCAAGAAAATCTAATCAACCTTTTTAGAACACTTCAGTCAACAAGGGACTACGCATTCTACCCGAGTGCTCATAGTATATATATAAAGGTAAGCACTCACTTAGAAATAAAACATGATTCAACAAATTTAAAGTAATTAGGAAAATGTAGAGCATATCCTCCAACTTCAATGAAAGCAAGCTAAAAATCAGTGTAAAAAAAGGAGAACAAGGGAAAAAGAGAAAATATCTTTAGAAGACAGATGTCTACATGGTCAATGGGTCAGAAAAATCTAAGAAAAAAGTTGAATGGAATAAAAATTAAGACAAAACATGTCAAGTTTTGTAAGATAATTTTCTCCAATAAAAGAAACCAAGGATCATCACAAAAATTGTAGATTCCAGAATATGTACAGGAAACATATAACCCAAGTCTATAGGATATTGTACTTGCAGAAAGAACAGAACTGTTAAAACAAAGCAAAACAAACACATTGCTGGTGCCATGTTAAAAGGGCACAGGAGTCAACTGAAGGAGATCCCAATAGCCAAAGCTGGAATGAAAGAATAAGGAAGTATTGATTTATAATCCAAATTATAAAATAAATATCCATGAGTACGTGCAAATATAAAGTTTCTTGAGACAGTGTCTCACTTGCATTTCAGGCTGGCTTTAAACTCACAATAGTACAAGCTGGCCTCAAACTCATGGTGATCCTCCTACCTCAACCTGCCGCATGTTGTGAATACAGGTGTAGGCCCCCATGGCTGGCAAATTACTGAATGAATTAACAAATCAGATTCAAGAAACAAATCTCACATAAGAATTTCAAGTACAGGCCAGGAATATAGCTCAGTGGCACAATTTCTGCCTGGCATGCACAAGGTCATGAGTTCAATTCCTGGTTCCCCAAAAAAAAATTTCAAATAAGCTATGTGTATACTTCTAATGGTTACGTTTATTTATTTTGGTCTAACATTCTAAACTTCTTCGAGGATGTTTTTAAATGAGATTTACACTGTAATTGGTGGAGTTTGAGAAGAGAAGACACCCTCCATTATGTGAGTTGATTTCAGTTGAAGATCTATGGAGAACAAAGAATGTTCTCTCCTGAGCAAGTAGGATTTACCTAGCACACTGCTTTCCTCTGCAACACTGGCTCTGCCTTGTCCTGCAGCAGGCTGCCTTTGTCCCACACCACCACTCTTTTTGAGTCTTCAGCTTCCAGGTTGCCCTGTTCAAATTTAGGACTTTTTAATGGATCCACAATTGACAGTAAGACAATTCCTTAAAGATAATATTTGTATACATATTCTCTTGGTTCTATTTCTCTGGAAAGGCCTAAAGCAACACTCCATGCTAAAGGAGAGGATGTGTACTTCTTCAATTTGTAAAATTCTTTCCAAAAGTGGAGTGTGGAAATGGGAAAAAAAAAAGAGCAGCTTTATAATGGAGAAACTGGAACAAAACTCCTCATTTGGATGAGCAAGGTCAACACCAATGGTAAAAACTATGATAAACATATATATATTTATCTTGGATATGACATAATGGAAATAGTAGTTTACATTTGTGAACATCTTGCTGAATACCAATAATCCCAGTCTAACCATAAAAAAAAATTATGAGGTTAACATCCCAAAGTATGCCATGCCAGTAGTCCTCAAATCTATCAGAGTCATCAGAAATAAAATATGTAAAAATATCACAGCCAAGAGGAAACTAAAGAGTCATGTGGTGTCCTGAATGGGATTCTAGTACAGAAAAAGGACATTTGGTGAAAACTGAAAGAAAATTACTTATATAATACAGACTATACTCTACTGATAGTGTATCAATACTAATTTATTAGTTTGTAACAGAATTCCTTGGTTAAGCAAAATGTTAGTATTAGGGAATATTATGTGTACATGTTGCATTTAAAATATTGTCTTTCCATATTATCTACTCAATTTTATAGCAAACAAATTTTTTTATTTTAAAGATAGTAAAATCCAACAAAACACAACAGAACGAAGTCAATCAAAACAAAGCAGTAGAATTGGTACAAAACTTCAAAAAAAGATACTAGGAAAACAATAGCTACTATAGTATATCTTCTTATTTTCAGAATAGTCGACCATTCCATCAGGTATAGTAAAATCAAACCAAGAACAAAATAAATAAAACCAATAAAAACAGAATATAAAATAAAGCAAAAAAAATTTAAACAGAATAAAGCAAAACAATGAGAACAATATTGGGCCTCAAACACAAGACAGAAGAGAATCCCCCAGATTTGCTACATTGTACACTGTCATCTTCCCAAGAGATGCTCAGACTGCAGGCTCCAAGCCTGCAAAATCAATCAAACAATATAAGTATTTATTTGCCTTATGTACTGTAGTTGCTATCAACTTAGCCAGTCCTCCGAACCAGCAGGTTGCTTATGGGGTGGAGGCGGGGGGATATCCTTGATGCTTAGCCCGCGTGCCAGTAGGCCTACGGGAGGCACATCTCTTTCTCTTCCTGGAGTACACACCAGCCGTGCACACTCACCAGGAAGGCAGGCTAGTTGTCTTCTGGTTTGAACCTCCCTGATCCAAGCTGGTAGATTCTCAGGAGGCACATACTTCTCTTCCTGGAGTCTGTGCCTGGGTGATGGACTTTTGTAATGGTTGATACATTGTGTCAACTTGAGAAGTTTAGTAGTTTAACTAAGTAACTCAGCAAGGAGCCAGGGCCCTTACTTTGTAAACATTGTCATCCTTTGCAAGAGAAGAGGATGGAGATTTTAGGAGTGACACACCTGCCCTGGGATTGGGGGGGGCGGGGTATAACATAGGAGAAAAAAAAGGGACTTTCTCTCCCTCCCTTTTGCTCTTGTTGCTTTGCTGTCTTCTGCCACCTTGAAGTGTTTCCCCTGTGCTACACCACTCTGCCTTGGAGTCGGTGGATTATAGACTGAAACCTCCACAACCTGTGAGCTAAATAAACCTTTCCTTCCTTCATTTTGGGTGTCAGGTATTTTGTCTCAGCTACACGAGAAAAGTAACTTAGACTGCTTTGTTGAAAGCTTTTTCTGCACCTATTGAGATGATCATATGGTTTTTGTCCTTGGTTCTGTTAATATGGTTTATTACATTTAATATATTGAACTGCCAGGCATCCCTGAGATGCATCCTATTTAGTCATGGTGTCTAATCTTCTTGGTGATTTGTTGCATTCTGTCTGTCAGTATCTGATTGAGGACTTTTGTGTCTATGTTCATTAGGGAGATTGCCCTTAGTTCTCTTTCTTAGTTAGGTCCTTCTCTGGTTTTGGAATCAGGGTAATGATTGTTTCCAGGAATGAATTTGGAAGTACTGCTTCCCTTTTAGTTTCATTAAAGCATTTGAGAAGTAGTGGCATTAGGTCTTCTCTAAATTTCTTGCAAAATTCAGTAGTGAATCCATCAGGGCCTAGCTTTTTCTTTATTGTTAGGTTTTTAATCACATATTCAATTTCATTGATTGATTGACATTGGCTTATTTAGGATTTTTATATCTCCTAGATTCAGCTTTGATAATTTATATGTATCTAGGAACCTCTTTCTTCTGCATTTTACATCTTATTAGAATGCAAATTCTCAAAGTATAGATAATCTTCTGAATTTCTGCAGGGTCTGCAGTGATTTCACCCTTTTCATCCCTAATTGCATGGATTTGAGTCTTTTCTTTCCTTTTTTTGACAAAGTTCACTAGGAGTTTGTCTATTTTATTTAATCTTTCAAAGAATCAAATCTTTGAATCATTGATTTTTTGTTTTCTTAGTCTCCATTGCACTAATTTCTGCTCTGATCTTTATAATTTCATCCCTTGTACATACTTTGGGCTTGACTTGCTCTTCTTTTTCTAGAAGCTTGAGGTTTAACCTTAGGTTGTTTTATCTGAGCTTATTGTTTTTCTGATGTGAGACTTCAGTGCTATAAATTCCCTTCATAAGGACTGCATTCAGTGTGTGCCAAAAGTCCCAGTGTGTTGTATCAGCGTTATTAATTGTAGAAGCTGTCAGTCGGGCGTGGTGGCGCACACCTTTAATCCCAGCACTCGGGAGGCTGAGGTAGGCGGAGCATTGTGAGTTCGAGGCCGGCTTGGGGTACAACGCGAGTGCAAGGCCGACCTGAGCTACATAGTGCGACCCTGCCTCAAAAAACCAGGGTCGGGAGTTTGGCTCAGTGGCTTAAGCACCTGCCCTGGCAGGCGCGAGGTTGTGAGTTCAACCTCCGAAAAAAAAAATTGTAGAAGCTGTCTAATTTCATCTTTAATTTTATCTGTGACTCATTGGTTGTTTAGGAGGGTCTTACTTAATTTCCACATGCTTATGAAATTGTGGTTTAGCATTGATTTCCAATTTCATTGTACTATGGTCTGATAATATGCATGAGATAATTTCAATACCTTTGCACTTACTTAAGCATATTCTATAAATTAGTATATAATCTATTTTGGAGAACATCTTATATACAGCTGTGTGTTTTGATGTTGTAGGGTGAACACTCTGTAGACATCTACTAAGACTGTTGGTTCAAAATTTGGTTCATGGGCTGGGGATTTAGCTCAGTGGCTTAAGTGCCTCCCTGGCAGAAGTGAGGTTGTGAGTTCAATCCCCAGTATCAAAAAAAAAAATTTGGTTCAGTTCTCATATTTCTTTGACTTTTTTGTCTACTTGATCTATTTGTGATAGTGAGTTATTGAGGTCTTCCATTACAATTGTATTAGTACTCATTTGATTCTTTTAATTGATATTATTTTTAATTCACAAATAATTATAAACACTTGTGTAATACAGTATGACATTTTGATAGTTATGCTTGTTTTTTGTTCCTTTGTTTTTTGAGGCATGGTCTCACTATACAGTGTAGGCTGTCCTTGAACTTGGTTATGTATCCTATGCTGGCCTTGAATTCACAGCAACCCTCGTGACTCAGCTTTATTGAGGGCTCGGATCATACGCATGCATCACCATGCCCAACAAGTGCGTATTTGATTTTTCATGTCCAATAATAGTTTATGTAGTTGGGTACAGATTTTTGGTGCACACATATTTATGATTGTTTGATGAAGAGTATTACAAAGCAGCTCTGAGTGGGATTTAGAATTAACTGATTGACTTTCTATATTTAACGAGTCTGTCCCAAGCCTAGGTGACTTGCTCAAAGAGCAGTGGCTGGCAAGCAGTAAATGCAACTCTATGCCAACAGTCACAGTAGAGGCCTATATTGGTCTGTGACACTGTAAGACCCCAGAGGGCAAGATAAAGTCACAGCTGATGACACCTGGCTCTCACTCCAATAAAGTAAGACTACAGCTGCAGCCATTTGGATCTTGCTGTAAATGTCAACCTTAGAAATAGGATAGTTCTCTCATTTGGTAAATTTTACTGCTTGGAAAGGTCTTTTATCTAAACCCAAGATCCTGTCTGGGATATAGCTCAGCAGCACAGTGCCTGTCTGGTCAGCACAAGGCCCTGAGTTCAATTCCCAGTATCAAATAAATAAATAAATAAACCCAAGGTCCTGTTCAGTTTCCTGCCTTTACCTCCCTTTCCTTTGTTTGAAAACCCTATAAATATGGGTACTCCAGAAAAAGTCTCAGTCTTAGCTCCCAGAGTGTTTTGACTCTCCTGTGTTCCCCAAAACGTATTACATTGTCTCTTTTATTCAAGCCTTTCCTGTAACTCATTTTAGGAGACTGGGGGCTAGACCACTTCCTTGATAATTGTTATCTCTTCCTCTTGTATTATTCCCTCTTCAAAGATATGTAGTGACCTTCTTTGTCTCTCTTAATGAGTCTTCACTTGAAATCCACAATCTGTAAATAAAATAGCTACCCCTGCATCTTTCCTGGTTCATGTCACATAATAGTTTTCCATCCAGTAATTTTCAGCCTATGAAATTTTTTGGATTTAAATGTGTTTCTTGTATGAAGCATATAGTTGAACCTTTCTTCTTGATCCATTCTGCCAGTCTGATTATTTTGATTGAATTGAGATCATTAATAGATAAGCATTGGCTTTATCCTTATCATTTTATTTTCCTGTTGTTGGTTATTTTTTCCCCCTCTAATTGCCTGCCTTGCCTGGTGGATTCTGTTGGGGTTCATGGAGTTGTAGTCCTTGTTATCTCCTTCTAGAATGTCCGTCAGAACATTTTGGAGTGCTGGTTTGGTAGTCATGAATTTCTTCAGGTGTTGTCATAGAAGTATCTTATTTCTCTATCAATTTGGAAAGATCGTTTTGCAGGATGCATCAGGGTCAGTTGGCAGTTGTTTTCGCTTTTGTTTGTTGTTACAGGGTCTACATAGTTTAGGCTGGCCCTGAACTATCTAGCCTAGGCCTGTGTCAAACTCACAAGATAGAGATTGTTTTCTTTTAGGGCTTGAAGTACTTTAAACTTTTCTTGACTTGACCATCTGTGCTAAGTCTACTATGATGAGCAGAAGTCTAGGCTCAACTTTTAAAAGTTCTATTTCTCAAAAGTGAGTAATTATAGATATACAGACATACAGATACACAGATATACAGATAAATAGCTATCCTCTTACTATCCTTTTATTGCCATTTGTCTTGGGTCAATTAAATTTAAAAAGTTAATTAAACAGAAAAAGAAAAAAGAAACAGCACCATTTTCTATATTTTAATTACCATTATTGCACCAATACAGCATTTGCTTTATATACATATATCTTAACTTCAACTTCATTTTCAATTTTTCAGCAATTCAAATACATAATATATTATCATCTTGAGAATACAAAGAACACAACATGGAGGAAGATTGAGAAAAATAGGTTCCCAGTAGTCACTAGTGATTCTACAGGCTTTTCTTTAGTGTTTTCTAGTGAAATTTTAAAATGTCCTGTCATGGCTCTGCAAGAATAGAGCTGCCTGGAAGAGGAGGCAATGAAAAACAATGGACCCAAAGTTAGAAAAAGCTAAGAAAGAAATTCAAGAGAAACAATATTTTTTGAAACTATTTATAAGGACTTACCCCCTTCAGTCAGAATGTATATACCAAATAGGTGCTAAGGGAAGAAATTATATCCTTCTATTTAATCCTTCAAATCGTCCATTAACACAAAATAACAAAATAGGTAAGTTAATAATAATCCCTAAAACAGGGAACTCTCTTCACAGCATTATAAAAGAATGGTGGGGCAGAGGGAAAGGAAATGGCAACTTGCTTTGAAGATACTCTTGCTAGTGGGTATCAAAGCCTGAGGCACAACCTGTCAGAAATAAAACTGTGACTCCCCAACTTCCTTCTTAAATGATGATAAATGTAGTAGCAGCTTTCTACTGAAGAGTCAGATGGACTGGAAAAGAAATGTTTATGGAAAGGAGTCAGATACCCAGGCAGCAAGGTAATGTGGGTACTGAATGAGAGTTAAGTGCTTTCAACCTTTCTGCTCTACTGATCAGGTTAAAAACTCTAAACTCTTCAATTTTAAGTCAAATGAAAGGGTGACCACAAATGAATGCTGTGCTTTCAATGCAGCAACCAGACGGAGCTACAAGAAATTCAACACTTCTATAATTTGGAAAGCATAGTCCTTGAACCTTCTCCATCCTAGAAACATCAACTGCTCAAAGACATTGACTATTCAAAAACAGCAACGAATAGTGGCAGTGCTGCCAACACAACCCTTTCATCTCAGGGAGACATGTACACACTCAAGAGGATGACAGAGCTGCACCCAGCACTGCACGTTCACTGTTCACTGAACAGGGGAAACCCAAAGGAGGATGGAAAGAAGACACCCAGGACACAGAGCTTTCTCCAAACCTGCCTCTGTCTTTTTTCCTTTTTTTTTTTTTTTGACAGCATCTTGCTATGTAGTTCAGGCTGGTCTTGAAGTCACTACGTAGTCCAGGTTTCAAAATTCTGAAATCTGTAAATAATGAGGTCAGCCCATCCATTTTTAGAGTCTTGGGCTAAGGAAAAAGAAAGTTTCAAGGCTTTTCTTTCCCCTGAAATTGATAAAAAGGGGTACACAGGGTCATGAGATGATTCTGAAATAAGTTCAAGAATTTAGAAGACAGACAAAATCTTTACAAATATTAGAGGTTATTCCCCTCTTAAAAAGTCACTGGCCTTCTGAACCGTGCACAGTCAGCCACAGGTATGATAAGATCCACTATTCCCCTGCCATGCTAATGAGCAGGAAATAACAGATCTCTCTTGGCTGTACAGCAAGTAATAATACAGGGAAGTGACATAAATCAGCTTGAAAACAATGAGAAGCTATGAAAAAGATTGTCCATGAATTTTGGTTCTGGGGAGGAAAAAGGATTCCTAACCTCCCTCAAAGATTGGTGCCCTCAAGGTCATCTTTATTCTTCAAGTCTATACTTAATGTCCTGCCAATGCTGCTCAAAACTGGACCCAGTTGGATGGCTGTGGTGCCTGGTTTGGAACAGAACTGCAAAACAGAACAGAGAGAAATCCAAAGACATAATATTAAGATAACTACTCTATTCCTTACCAAATAGTTTCCAAGAAATTACAGTTCAGAATTTTTTAGACCATACTGAAGAAATTCTACTTACGAAGACCCAAAATATCCCAAACTTCAACCTGCAGCTTTCTTCTCCCACCATCTCCAACATTTCTACATTTCCCTCCCAAGAATTTCAAACAACTGTATTATGACCTTCAAATCTCCTTGTCCCATATAAAAGTTTAACACAATTGGGCATATCTTCTATATCCTGAGTAACAGTATGCTGGTTCCCCTTTGCCCACTACCTGGATGCAGTACTGAAGTCTCCCCACAAGTCATTGCTTGCAGAAACTGGAGCTGGTGCTGGTGCTGTGACAGGAGCAGGAGAATCCAAATCTAACAGGATATCTGAACACAAGGTAGGAGGAGAAAAAAACAAAATAAGAAACCATAATAAGAGTCTTAGAAATGAAAATATAGTCATACAAAAGCCTAGACACAAATATCACAGCAGCTTTATTTGTAAAAACAAAGCACTGAAAATCCAGATGTCCTTCCAAGGGTGATAGTTAACCACACGGTGGTAATCCATATTTTAGAATAGTACTCAGGATAAAAAGGAACAAACTAATGATATACTCAACAACTTAGATAAATCTCAGGAAAACTTCACTATGTGGAAAAAAGCAATCCCAAAAGGTTACATACTGTATGATCCCACTTACAGAACTTTTCTGAAGCCACAGTTAGACAGAGAACAGATGAGTGGTCACAAAGTATTAGCAATAGGGGAAGAAAGCCTGGGAGGGAACAGGTGTGGCTATAAAAGAGCAATACAAAAGATCCTTGAAGAGGAAGAACTATTCTGTAGCCTGACTATGACGGTTAATCCATAAACAGAGTGACAATAAAAGTACATAAAACTAAAGAAATACATGCACACAAATGACGTGTAAAATGGATGAAATCTGAAAAAGACTGGAGGATGGCTTGTCAATTTCTTGTGATAATTAACAACACACTTCTGTTAGGAAATAGGTCAAAAGACACAGAATTTCTTTGTAATATCTTACAACTGCATGTGATCTCAAAAAGTTTAATTTAAAAATAAATCTCAGATACTACCCCTAGAAACTTCAGGAGACACCAATAAGAACCTTCTGGTGACAGCAATAGAGGCAGGTTGTATTTTCTTTTTTTTTTTTCTGGTGGTGGGATGTACATGTTTGGTCCTGTAGCCCCACCAAGTCTCATGTAATCATAACATGGATGCAGCTGAGTCTGGCACTCATGATTGGTTTGTTGTCTAGTGCTGGGATTGGTGATGTGAGTGCTGCACTCGCCCAGGGGTGGAGCTGACATACAGTGTAAGGGCGAGAGCAAGGCATGTCTTCTCCCTCTCTCTCTCTCTCTTGCCGGTTCACCTTGCTGTTGCAGCCTTCATGAATGGCTGCCCCGCCAGGCCACCCTGCCTTCGAGCCAACTGAGTATGGACTGAAACCCCCAAGGACTGTAATAAACCTTTCCTTCCCTAATTTTGGGCATTGGGTATTCTGTCTCAGCAACAAGTGAAAAGTAACCAAGACGGGGGGATACCAAGGATCAAACAAACTCACAACTTCACATTTGCCAGGCAGGCGCTGTGCCACTGAGCTATATCCCTGGCTGTAGGCTATATTTTCATCTTAAAAATTCTACAAAGAGAAAGCTTGCCTTTAGTAATCAATTCAAAAAATGGCCTGCATTGTCCAATACATTAAAACTCCCCGTTTGTAAAATCTGGTTCTCTAATCTCAGGAAAATTCCTTTGAGTTCTAATACTCTCATTTTCAAATGAGAACATGTGATTGTATTTGTTTTTTTCTACCACACTGTAAGGAAGAACACAAGCCTAGGTGTCTTCTCCGTTTCTCCCAACCACTGTTCTGAAGAAACAGAAAGGACTAAGAAATAGCATTAGGGTTGAAGGTATAACTGACTGGCAGAGCATTAACTTACATGTGTGAACCCCTGGATTTAGTCCTCAAAGAAAGAAAGAATAGATGAAAGGAGATAGAGCAAAAGAGAGAGACAGAATAAGAAAAGCAAAAAGAAACAGAGAAAAAGAAAAAGAGAAAGAGATGGAGGGAGGAAGAGGAAGAGACGAAGAGGGAAGATGAGAGGGAGACTGGATGGACCTTGACTGACAGATTACAACGTCCCAAGAGTTATGCTACGTGTTCTCACATCATTTGACCTTACTATCCTACTATAGTTTTATATAACCATTCTGTAGATAATAAAATTGAGAGTCAAAAAATATAAATAATATTCACTAAGTGTGTTCAGATACAAATACCTACAGTCGTGACCACAATCTTTATCCGACTCACATGCCTATTAGCATCTAACTAATAAATAATGAAGGAAATGATCTTTTTAATAATGTATCTGCCAAAGAACTTAGGAGGAACCATGACTCTGCTCACCAGAAAAACTCTGATCCCTTGCTAGCATCACCTTGTCAGCACCAAGCACCATCTCCTAATAAACACATCAATTCTGTCCTTGGCAAACAGGTGTTTTCCAATTAGAAAAAGGATATGATTTTTCAAAGTTCGAAGTGTTACATTTACCTGCATCATTACCTCCATGGTTAGACTTTGGAATGGGTGGTGGGGTGACATGATTGCTGATGGCGACTGAGGAAGGTGGGGGAATAGTGATTTTGCCTCCTGGAGGTGGTGGGAGTAAGCTTAGGCCTCCAGATCCTGTAGTCCTGGGCTTAGAAGCACCTCCTTTCTTGGTTGTAATATTCTGCAAAAACAAGGAAGATGAAAGAAAAGGAAAGATGTCACAGACTTGCTAAACAGCAGAAAAGGACAGAGGCTGCAGCTCAGTGGTAGACACTTGCTTAGCATGTACAAGGTCGTGGGTTACAGTCCCAGCATCGGACCCAAAAAAAAACACGGCAATGAACAAGAAAATAAAATTTTAAAAAACCATACTCACCCCAATACTCAACTTGATGGTCTGTCCTTCCTTGAAGCCTAGATCCAACTTGGGACGACTGTCCATTTCCTGAGATTCTTTGGAAATCTCAGTTTCCTGCTTTACCCACCTTTTGGGAAACAGTACGTGATCTTAGTTTGGGATTCCCTAAAAGCAGATTTTGACACACAAATCTGGGTATATTTAGCTTAGATGAAATGGGATTCCAGAAAGCAAGAGTGAGAGACCATGAAGAGTGAAAAAGAAAATTTATTTAAAAAACAAGAGGCTAACTGGGGTTTAATCCCACTGAGGACCTTCTGAGGAACCAAACAAAATCCCCATTAGATTTGTCCCTCCCAAAAGGGATAAAGGATCTAGGTCAGTGGTAAAGCACTGGCTATCATGTGCAAGGCTCTGGGTTTTATCCCCAGCAATACCAAAAAAAGAGGGCCTCTAGCCACTGACTCCTATCTCCCTGTATGAGTGCTGCCAAGAGCAGACATCAGCTCCTTAACCCTTGCAGCTCACACTTCAGGCTGAGATGCCTTCTACAACTTCAGAGTTCTGAAGCAGAAAAGCAGAGGCATGCCTGTGCCAGAAGGAGAAAGCTGATGGTCTGCAAAGTGCTGTCCATAATCACTGCGCCAAAATCAGGTGAGTTGAGAAAAATGCGTAAAACTTGTCAGCCCCATATGGTAACCAAATTGGCATATAACTTCCCACATGCTTCGCAAACGGCCTGCTGTTACTATATGCCTCCCTCCACTACCTAAAAGCAAGGGCAAATTCTCCAGAGGCATAAACAAGCCAATAAAAAAGGTTTACAAACATAATCAGTTATGCAGAAAAGAAACAGACAGATATAGAGATAACTTAAGGAAACAAATGAATGGGGGCATTTACATTCATAATGAGCTAGTTTACCAAATAAAGAAACCAGGGGGTAAAAGATACAGTGCCCATTCAACTGGGATGCAGCATCCCACGACCATTTAACTTAGTAACAAAGGGCAAGCTTTACTCACTTGAAGTGGTCTTGTAAGGAAACGTTAAAGTCGAAGGCATCTCCCCGATCTGTGAAACCAATGCCAATGAATGCACTGCGCCCTAAGAAAAAGACAGGAACAGTCAGAATAGGAAGAATTCCCTGTGAAAACTTCCACTCAATGAAAATATAGCAATTCCCCAACTAGATAAAAGTTTGTGATGGAAAAACATCTTTTTTACCAGCACCATGCCTGCCTGTAATCCAAGCATTTGGGAGGCGGAGGCACGAGGATCATTGGGAGTTCAAGGCTAGCTTGGACTACATAGTGCGCTCAAGGCCAGCCTGAACTACACAGTGAGACACTGTCTCAAAAAGATTTTTTAAAAAAAATCTTTTTATGGACCAGGAGTTGGCAAAAAAAAATTTTTTTTTTCCAGCACCGGGGATTGAACTCACAACCTCGTGCCTGCCAGGGCAGGCGCTTAAGCCACTGAGCCAAACTCCCGGCCCTGGTTTTTTGAGGCAGGGTCGCACTACGTAGCTCAGGCCGGCCTTGCGCTCCGCATTGTAGCCCAAGTCGGCCTCGAACTCACAACGCTCCACCTACCTCAGCCTCCCGAGTGCTGGGATTAAAGGCGTGCGCCACCACGCCCGGCTAGGAGTTGGCAAATTATATACAAACCATGGTCAAAGCCTGCCACAGGTTGGATTTTGGGTTTTTTGGGGGGATTTTTTGGTACCAGGGATCAAACTCAACCTTGTACTTGCCAGACAGGCGCTTACGCTGCTGAGCTAAATCCCTGGCCAACAGGCAGTTTTTGTAAATAAAAGTCTTATTGACAAAGTCACATAAATCTGGTTATATATTGTCTATGGTTATTTTCACATTGCAATAACAAAACTAAACACATTAATTTCAATAAAGACTATATGACCCACAAATCTAAAATAGTTATTTTTCCATCTCTGGTTGCTAGCCTCTATTATAAGCTATGAACAAATGTTGAGAGTTACTGAAAATTGAAGACAGTCCCACTAAAAACCACCACAAACAATAAGTGAACATAATCCCAGCACTCGGGAGGCTGAGGTAGAAGCAGTGTTGTGAGTTCAAGGCTGGCTTGGGCTACAACGCAAGCGCAAGGCCAGCCTGAGCTACATAGTGTGACCCTGCCTCAAAAAACTAGGGCCAGGAGTTTGGCTCACTGGCTTAAGTGCCTGTCTGGCAGGCGTGAAGTTGTGAGTTCGATCCCTAGTGCTGCAAAAATAAATAAATAAATAACAATAAATGAACAAAATGTGTTAATTCTTTTGATAAATTTCTCATTCTGATAGGCATTTGGTTTAAGCCCTATCTACTAATCACCACATCTTAAACTTTTGCTCACATCTTTACAAACAACATGATAATTCTTCTCTGTCAGCAACCATAATAACTTTGGAGAAAGGAGACTAAAATTTATTTAACAGAAATAAGAGAAATGCAATAAGGACATAATTTTATTAAAATGCAGTACATTGACTATTTCCCTAACTTCATCCCATGCAAAATCCCAGACCCCTTACCAGTACCATCCTGGATCCTGATTACAAAGTAACGGCTGGAATCTGTCACTGTCTCCACAGCAATACCAGGATACTGTTCTACTGGTGCCTGAGCAAAGAGCTCCCCTGACAGACAAGAAAAAGAAGCTCTTTGAGCAAAGGAAGTAAAAACTAAAATTCTAATTAACAGCTATTTCCATTCCAATCACCAACGTGAAGGTATTTATAAAAGCACTTCAAATCAATATCCTTGATACATTAGGTGGTCACCTGCACTTTACCTGAAACTTTATCTTCCAGTTTGATATAGGCAATCTTCCCTTTTGAAGTGATTCGGAGGCGACCAGTCCAATCAGGCTGGTCTAATTTCCAGTCAGATGCCCTAGGACAGGAAAATGGGAAGCCTCAGGCCTCAGGTGCATTTCAATATACTAAAGCCTTCTCAGAATCATTTGCCACAGTTCTATTCCCCCGTCCTGAGTTGGCTATTCTTTTTACACAGTGAATAACAAGAATAACTCATGATCTCCGCACACATGTGTCATGTTACATATAAGCCAAAGCAAGTAAAACTCAATGTTATCCCCTTCTGTCTCTCTCTCAGACAGAAGCTTTCTTTCTCTCAATAAATGTATTCTGCTCTTAAAAGAAAAAAAAAATCGATGTTACTACTGGAGGACTTTAAGAATCTAGTAAGTATAAAAACATGTAAAAGTACAAATAAAAGAAATTTAAAAATAAAATTGCTTAGAGCTGGGGCAGCTCAGTAGTACAGATTTTGCCTAGCACATGTGAGGCTCTGGGTTCAATTCCCAGCACCATAAAAAATTTTTAACTAAAAATTTAAAAAATGAAACTTCTCAAAATGTCAGTTTCATATTGTACTTGACATTCTACATAATGATGCTTTATTAAGCAGGTAACAACAAAGTCTACCTACTAAATGAAATATTCAGGGCAAAAAAAAAAATCACTAAACAAGCCGAGGATTTAGCTCAGTGGCATAAGCGCCAGCCTGGCAAATACAAGATCGTGAGTTCAATCCTTGGTACAAAAAAAAAAAAAAAAAAAAAAAAAAAAAAAAAAAAAAAAAAAAAAAAAAAAAAAAAAAAAAAAAAAAAAAAACTCACTACATATAATATTATCTTTCACTTTCAATCAATATTTACAGGGATTTTGTTTTGTTTTGTTTTCAGTGCTGGGAACTGAATCCAGGGCCTCTGCACTGAGCTACATTCCCAGCTGTTTTTTATTTTTATTTTGAGACAGATTCTCACTAAACTGCAGAGCTCTTACTAAGTCACAGGCTCTGTTCTAGATGCTTACGATACAACAGTAAACAAAACATTCTTCTACTTATGAGGCTTACATTCCAATAGCAGACAGATAATAAAAAAGAAAACATAATAATATAATTAGTATCTTAGAAGGTTATAAATACTAAGGTAAAAAGGAAGTAAAAAAGCAGGTAAAGAGACAGGGGGGCAGCAGGAGAATTGGGCGGCAGGAAGGTCAGGATAGGCCTCATTAGAAAGGTGAAATGATCCCAGCACTTGCAAGGCTGAGGTAGGAGGAGCGTTGTGAGTTTGAGGCCTGCTTGGGCTACAACGCGAGCGCAAGGCCAGCCTGAGCTACACAGTGCGACCCTGCCTCAAAAAAAACCAGGGCCGGGAATTTGGCTCAGTGACTTAAGTGCCTGTCTGACAGGCACGAGGTTGTGAGTTCAATTCCCAGTGCCGCAAAAAAAAAAAAAAAGGGTGAAATGTGCAGAAACATGAGAAGCAAGTGAGAAGATTATCCACACATTTTCCTCGTGAAAAACATTCTCCACACAGAATACAGCCAGTGCACTTGGGGTTGAGGAGGGAGCATGCCTGGCATGTTTAAGAGACATCAAGGAAACCACTGTGCTTAGAACAGAGTAAGAGACCAAGTAGCAAAGGCAACAGAATGGCCAGATAATGCAAGGCCTTTTGGCCATGAAAATACTTCATCTTTCAGTATGAGTCAAAGGGGGTTTAGACAGATGTGTGACCAGATCTCCCTTATATTTATAAGGATTATTTTGTCTGCTGTGTAGAAGAGATGTAGGGACAAGATGGCTTAAACAGGAGAATTAGTCAACAGACTACAGTAGTAATCTAGGTGAGTCATGATGACTTAGAAAAGATAATACCAGAAATTGGATAGGTTCTGAATGTACTTAAGGTAAAAGCAGCAGAATTTTTTAATAGATTAGGTAGATCTGTGGCAGAAAAGAAAAAGAGAAGACAAGGATGACTCCAAGATTTTCAGCCTGACAAAACAGTTGCCAATAACTGAAACAAAGCCCTTAAATGGAACACATCTAGGAAGAAAAGTCAGGGGTTCAATGCTAAATACACTGAATTTGAGACATCTAATGAATTTTCAAGACAAGATGTAGGATGGAAAAGTGAATATGAGAGACCAGAGTTCAAGAAAGACATCTGGAATGGAGACACAAATGTCCATGAAAACATTACAACACACTGAACACTTAATCACCTATGTGTACATGAATCTGAATAAAACCTAAAACATTACTTTATGACCAATTTTACAAAACACTGTATTTGTGATTGCATTGTTTTGCCAGAAGCACAAAGAGGAAAGGACAAATTAAATTAATAACTCACCCCTTAAGAATATAAGACTGATACATACAGGCTAGAAAATTAACAATCAGGTATCTCTGAACAAGAATGAGTTTAATAAGATAGTAAGCAAAAAGGCTGAAAGAAGGAAAGCAAAAATAGTCAGCAGAGGTTTTGAATAGGATTTGTACAATAAATCCTTGTCATTCCCTTACTTTTGTTGTTCCATTCTCAAACACTTTCAAGTACCTAACTCTGATCCAGATTAGAGTACTCCGCAGGTCTCTATTAATTTTTAAGTAGTTATTGCTTATTCTGGTCATAACATTTATGCTTACCCTAGACATTAGAAAACATTAGAACAAGCCTACTGGATGTGTTTCTTTGGACAGGTTCTTCATCTTTGTTTTATCTTGTGTACCTAGTGCCTAATATTTAAAAATTTCTCAGTAACTGAATGGACATTCATAGCAGCAGTTTTCCTTAGCCTTACACATTAGTTCTTCTATACTCCAAAATCTAGCCTAAAAAATTATTCACTTACCTTAGCAACAAAACTTTACATATGAATCATTATGAATCACAGAGAGATTCCACATGTATATTTTATTAAACCCTTACAGCAGCCATGAAACCCTGTTTCCCCCATCTCCTGAAAAGACAATACCACAGTAATAAAGCTTCATTTCAAAGTCTACTATTCTTTGCATTCCATTAATATACACTACAAAGTTTAATACTGATTAGCAAGGGGAAGAGAGAGTGATAAATTTTTTAAACTTTTATAGATTGGAAAAATAAGTTTCTACTCATTTGTAAGTCTCTTATCAACCTAAATTTTCCTTCTCATGGTCTAAAACTCTGGTCAGTGCAAATTTAGAAAGCAACAGTTTGTACTAGGCAAATAAAAGTCACTTATTCTCTTTGATTGTATTAGTCACTCAAAGGAAAGAGTCCTCTGCCTGCCAAAAAGCCCAGTTTGTCCTTTAATGACAGTCCAGAGAATAAATCAAGTCCACAGTATAAAATCAGTTCTGATAAACAGTAAGAGACTACACAGATAAAAAGACAGAAAAATAACATTTATTCCCTGGGGATGTGGCTCAGTGGTAGAACATTTGCCTAGCATGTCACATAAAGCTTTAGGTTCAATCCCTACTACACACACTACACACACACACACACACACACACACACACACACACGGAGGGGGGTGGGTGCAATAGGGAGAGAGAAAGGGAAGACAGAAGAAAGAAACATTTATCAAGTGTCTATTAGTAGGCATTATGACCATTCTTATGAAAATTAAGTGATAAAATTTTGATTATTTATATTTTTTTGTGATAGGATTTTGAAAAGTTAGTGGTTAGATTTGTTTTTACAGATGAAAAACTAAAGCTCAGAAGAGTTCGGTGATTTGCCAAAGGGAGGCCAATAAATAAATGAAGTCAAACTATTCTGCTCATTTACTACACTAACAAGTATCAAAAAATGCCTGTTCAAAGCCAAAAAAAGTCAGTAAGAAGCATGGAAAACACAGAAGACTAATGGAAAAAGAGTAAAAGAAAAAATAAAAATTTGCTTTAATAGCCAGGAGTGGAGGTGCACACCTGTATTCCCAGCACTTCGGAGGCTGAGGCAGGATGATCGTTGTGAATTCGAGACCAGCCTGGGCTACAAAGTTAATTCAAGGACAGCCTGAACTACACAGTGAGACCCTATCTCAAAAAATAAGGCCACAGATTTAGCTCAGTGGCATAAGCGCCTGCCTGGCAGGCATTAGGTTGTGAGTTTGATCCCTGGTACCAAAAAAAAAAAAATTTGCTTTAATAAGGCCCAATGCACTTAATACAAGGATAAAGGCTATAAGTAAACTAGAAGTTAAAGTTAAGAGGGCCGATGAGTAAAAGGAGGAGGTATTACTAAAAGCTTGAAATATGTACAAGAAAGCATGAAATCACGAGTTCTTTTACCTATTTCAGCAATTCAATGTTGTGTAATTAAGTTGATCTGTACTATCTAATTTCTTCTCTCAGTAAACATTTAGAGTACCCACCATGTGCCAGACACTGTGCTAGATCCTAGTGGTACAAAATTAAAGAACTCATGCAGTTCTGAGTCTCCTCTGATGAAAGAAGAGACTAAACAATTCATACAGTAGAGAATGAACAGTACAGTGGCAGATACAAGCAGAGGGGGCTACAGAAGCAGAGACAATTCCTAAGTCAGAATGGAAGGATCAGTCACAGCTTCCCAAAGAAAGTGATGCCTACGGTGAGTCACAATTATGTAGTACCTGAGACCATCAAAAAACATTCTGGTTGCTATTCATGGTCAATTTGGAGTCTGACTGCTAGCTTCCTAACGGTAGAACCACCTGTTTGCCAAGAGCTGCAACTCACCAGATCTAGTGCATTGGACTGCAAGTATAAAGATACTCATTTGTGATGAATGAGCCTCGGGTAGAGGCAAAATGAACCCAAGGAGAAAATAATATTTCAGCCAAGATAATGATAAATACCACAAGAAAAATTATCATGGCAACATGGGTCCAAAAGACAAATAAAAACATTGTATTTATAATATTTTAATGTATTCTACATTCTTAACATCCATTATATGATTTTATTTTACTCTTCAAAATCCCCTGTGAGATCCATAAGAAAAGCATATGATACTAGCATTAATATTTTTTTCCATTTTACAGATGAGAAAACTAAGGCTTGGAAAGGTTGAGATCTGCTCCCACATTATACAGCTATTAAGTAGCCAGGTTCCAAACTTGTATTTTTTACCATATAACCCAGTCTCTTTCAACCACAAAATGTCTATAACATCCTGCGATCCTTAGCAGTCAGTGGATTACAAGGTTTGTTAGGCCCTATGGAGAAAATACTGCGTTAACTCTGAAGGAAATACTAAAGGAGAGGTTAAAGGGGGAGTGAGAGAAAACAAATACTATACAAACAAGAAAATATAATGAAAAGAAATGTATTGGGCCACCATTGGCAAACGTATAACCTCTGCCCACTGGCAAGAAAAAAAAAAAAAAAAGACGATCAAAGGGTGAAAGATGGTATCGATGGCAAAAATGACAACAGTACAGAAGATTAATTACATCATCCAAACAGTTACTAACAAAACAATGATTACCCATGAATGTGCACGAGGAACTGGGACCGGGTGTGCTATGAAGACTGCAAGCTGAAGGACGTAGGGAAGAATGAACGGAAGTGGCTGGCGAAGGAGCAGGCATGAATGGATGAGCCTGACGGGGAGCAGATGGACGTCCCCAGGGGTTTGGGGGAGGAGAGGTAGGATGATGCAGAGTGCTAATGCACATAAATAAAAGAAAAAACTTTAAAAGGACGGAAACAAGGACAGCGATGGTCCAGACTGAAAGAAAAGCAAGGGAAGACGATGTTGCGAGTACGTTAGCTAGGTGACAACCCATCGGTGGCAATGGCAGGAGCGGGCAGCGTGATCCCTAAGGGCAAGCGGCATCCCCCACGGGTGCGCGTGTGCGACAGTGCCTCGGGGTTAGTACCTGTAGCCGCGGTTGGAAGCTCGGGGTGGAATCCGGTACACGCTGACGTCCGGCTTCACACACAGCACAGACTCGTACTCCAACTCAGTCGCCATCTTGGCTCTGCTCTCCGCTGAGGGCGGGACGTAGGACCGGGGGCGGGACATAGGGGCGGGGTTTGTGATACACGACTGCTTCCTCTGCGTCACTTCCGCTCGCCTTCAATTTAATTCCTGAGATTAACCTCTTCGGCGGCGCAGGTTTGGGGAGCCATATTGAAACCTGGAAACTTTGAGGGCGCACAGCTCGCCATCTTGGATAATGGCAAAAATGTCCCACCAGCGCCAGACTATACGTAATAGAAATCTGTCTGCTGGAGAGGTGCTGAGGAAAAGCGCCATCTTGCTTCCGGCGGCAGATACCCAGGGGCTCTCGGAGAATCCAGACCATCTTGAAAACTGGCAGTGTTTCTTTTTAACATTAATATCCTGTGGTATCCGTCCGCTTGTGAGCCCAAACTGCGTGCCTAAAGGAAATGTACGGAGCAGTTTAACAGGAATCTAAATGTCCAAAATGCCCAGCATGATTTATTGTCAATCACCCCATCTCGGATTTTCCAGGATGGCACCTGTTGAAACAGCACACTTTCAACTTCTGTTTTTGTTGTTGTTGCTGTTGTTGCTGTTTTCAATTTAACGCTATAGAGGGAAAAATTCAATGGGATCAGCTCAATTCCCATTGAGCGTAATCATAACGAACTAAAGACCTCTACTTGCTCTCAGCTCTATAATGATAAATACTAGGGAATTATCCATAAGTATCTTCCTTATACTCTCCAGACTTAAACTTACCACAACGCTGAAACTAAAAATGATTTAATTAGCACTTGGGCAAGTGGCAAAATCAAAATACAATATGAACTCATTTTGGTTGACTGCCTTCATCACTGTATGATATTGACAGGTTGAATTATACCTCTAGCTAGGGGTGTGATTTTTTTTCTCAGGATCAAACTCACAACCTGGGATCAAACTCACAACCTCGTGCCTGACAGGCACTTAAGCCACTGAGCCAAACTCCCAGCCCTAGGTTTTTGGGGCAGGGTCACACTATGTAGTTCAGGCCAGACTTGCATTCACGTGTAGCCCAAGCCGGCCTTGAACTCACAATGCTCCTCCTACCTCAACCTCCAGAGTGCTGGGATTAAAGGCATGTGCCACCACGCCTGGCAGGAAGTGATATCTTAAAATTAAAATATTTTGGAATTATACTTCATATTGGAATTATAATATTTATAGCCATTATGGAGGTGGAGACTTGGCTACTCTCAAATAATATTGACAAAAATGTGAATTAGTCCAATACTTTGAAGAAAAATTTAGCAGAACTGATCAAAACGACCTTCAATTTAAAATTTTCACCAAGTTATATTAGGAAACAATATATGCACCAAAAAAATATGTACAATAACGACTTGTGATGTTGTTTGTAATGATGAAAAAATGGAAACATCAATATATATGAATAGGAAAAAGTTATGTGATGATTTACACTAAAGGCAGAGATCACATATGAATACTAGACCACTGCAAGAGTCACAAAACAAACAGCCAACTGCGAAAGAACATATACAGCATTATCAATTTATGCCAAAACTCAAAAAAAATTTTTTTTTGTACATGTCAGTGCACTAAAAATGGTCTCAAATGATATGGGCTTAGGATAGGAAAAAACATTATTTTTCTACCCTATATATTCCACTTTTAAAGGCTTCACGAAGAGAATATATATATATATATATATACACACACACACACACATACATGTATATATAACTATTATCTTCACCAAAAATGTGGAAAAAAGACAAGAAAAGTGGTCTGTTTCTGACTGTTCTCATCTGAAGCCTAGGTCATGTGAAAATACCACAGTTTCCCTTTATGAATCACTATCACTTATCTAGGACTCTTGTTCACTTTCTTACTGTTTCACTTTCTTCCTATGTCTCAATTACTTCATCTCTGGGACACAATATTCGAACACTCACAAATTAAGGAAGGAAAAGTTATTATGACTCACAGTTTGCAGAAGTTCCAGTCTGTAGTCCACTGGCATGACAGAGGAGAAACAGCTCAGGGCATGGCAGAGGGAAACAGAGATCAAGGAAGGAGGGACCCATCCCCTCCAACTTCACCTCCCAACAGCACATTTAGCTATGAGTATCCAGTTACTTCCCAAAAGCTCCATCTATGAGTGCATGAAGCTTTGGGAAAACATCTAGATATAAACCATAACATTTCCTCATTGTCAAATCTTGCTATTATGGAAATTTGCAAGTTCGTATAATTTGCCTGACCACTAAGCCATCTTTATCTCTGCTCCATCTCACCTCCTTGCCCCTCACATGACTTCTTTATCACCCATAATATATCCATTTCCAAAATCTTAGACTTATCCCAAGCTATTATCCCAACTTTTTCCACCACTGAAGTCCATTATACCTATTATTCATCATGTTTTTGTAAACTCATTGTCCTCTTTATTCTTCTTCCTCATTTCAACTCTACTCTTGCTTTCATCCTTCCTTTTCTATAATAGTGAACCCAAAAGAGTCTACGCATGCATAATTCAAACATTTACTTCTATTATGCTGCCAAGAGTGAATTACACAATTTTAGAGACCAGTGGCCATAGAATTTTATGAATTTGAGTCTCAGCTTGGCCACTAACACCCAAATTTGGCATTGCTAGTTTTTACTCTCATTCCCTGTTTTAGTCACTGTTCTCATCATCAGGGCAAAATACCTGATGTCCACAATTTAAGAGAAGTTTTCTTTTGACTCACAGTTAATAGTCAGCAGTCAGCAAGTTACAGGCAGAAATGACACAGAAGGTGGCCCTGGTTAAAGAAAACTGCTCACATCATGGTGGTCAGCAAGAAGACAGTGAGGGAGATGCTGGAAAGGGAGATATCTACCCTTCTGGGTCATCCTTCAGGAGACCTGCCTCTTCAGCAAGTCAACTGTAAGTCCCATAATCCAATCGCCTTCCAAACCCCCACCTATGGGTGCATGAGACCCCTGGGGGACCTCTAGATATACACCACAAATTCCCTTCAATGGTTTCAAGCATCGCTGCTCTTCCCATGAGTTCAACTTTAAACTTCCTTTGACAGGTAGGCCACCTTACTATTTCCCTAAGAAAATAATGTTTGTCTGAATTCTCTTAATTTGATGCCACCTTATTCATCATCCTGTCTGGGTCTTCATCTATTTTCCTTCTCTCTAGTTGGATGTGCTGAGACTCTATACTCCCCCAGCCTATTCATTGACCTGCCTTCATCCAAGATCTCCTTTCTTTTCCATATTTTAAAACTCCCATTTTCCATTCACCCCTTTCCCTCAGCACATAGGCATATCCAGGTTATTTCCATCTTTAAAAAAAAGTCTTCTATTTTCCCTCTTTCTCTTCATACAAATTTAAATTGCTCGTCTCATCTCTTAGTACAACTTATCTCTTTGTATAGATTTGAAGTTCTCCACCTTTCACAGCAAATTGCCTATTAAAATTAGTTCATTCTTACTGTATCAATTTCTTGTCTTTTTGATTATTAATTTATTACTCTTTTCTACTACCTCAAAATAATAACATCAGTGACTATCAAGTTAGCAAACTTAGTAGAACCATTTTATTTACCATTTTATAAAATAAATATTTTATCATTTCTCTCCTGAATTTACATTCCTGGCCATTTACCATCCCTCTGCTCTTGACTTCATCCAATGTACCATATACAAAAATCTGCATCAAATTACTCCTCTGCTCAGAATTCCTCAATGATTTGCCAGGACTTTTAAGATAAAATTCAAACTGCTGTAAATAACTCCCTTCATTAGCTAGGCCTAGCTTACTATGAAGTTCAGGCCTTTTCCAGCTTTGTCTCTGTCTTGCAACCTTTCACTTAAAATTTCAGTAATCTTCAAGTACTTCTGTCTCCCTGAAATGTCCACATTCTTTATATTCTTCATCCCTTTACAAGCATTAAACCTTCTGCCTAAATCACTTTCCTCTGGCCTGTCAGTTTGGTAAACTTACACTTTCATATATCATCTCAAATTATACCTTCCCTGTGACTTTCCCAGGTATAGTAGATAATTTTTTCTCTAACACTTCCACTTACTTCTATTCTAATCAGCCTTGTTGTATCTTATGTGTTACTGTATTTCAAACATCTCCTGCTGAAATATAAGCTCCACAGAGACAGGAAATCTGCTGTTTTCCAGAACAGTACCTTATCTGTGTTCCTCAGGGATAAGCTCCAAACATCCAAGAAATATGCTTTTATCATCTGCACAACACGCTTCACATGGTAGGCATCCAATAATATTTTTAATAATACAACATTTAAATTTAAACCTAAATTTAACATTAATAGTACTAATCTGGCTTTGCATTAAAGAAATTGAATTTATAACTTAGAACCTTTTCACAAGAAAACTCCAGATCCACATAGTATCAGCAAAATCAATCATTTTAGGGAAAAAAATAGCATAGATCCTATATGAATGCTATGAGAATAGAAAAACAGAGGAAGAGGAAGAGGAGAAGGAAGAGGAAAAAAGAAAAAGCAAACACTTCCCAACTAATCCTTATGAAACAATCATTAGTTTGGTATCAAAACCAGACAAAGATATCACAACAAAATTATGTATCACTATTCCTTGTGACCAAAAATTCTTAACAAATACCAAAAATCAAATGCAACAATATGTAAAAAGGCTATAGTACACCATGACGAATCGGGGTTTACCCAAAACTTTAAGGTTAGTATTTGAAAATCACACTAGGCATGGTGATGAATGCCTGTAATTCCAGCATTCAGGAGGCCAAAGCAGGAAGATAGCTGTGAGTTCGAGGCAGCTTGAGCTACAAAAACACGTTCAAGTGCAGTGGTACTACATGGTGAGATCCCGTCTCAAAAAGCAAAAGAAAAAAAAGAAAGAAGAAAGAAAAGAAAAGAATCAACAAATGCAAGACAGGGGACTAATAGAATGAAGAAAAAGCATGTAATAATCTCCATAGAAACATTTAAAAAGTACATCATCTTCCCCAGTCTTTCATAATGTTCTCTAGTCAACTGATCATATTGCCATAATTTTTCAACTACACCATTTTTATTTCTGCAGGACATATTTGTACAAGTTGAAATGTCCTCTTTTTTTTTTTTTTTTTTTGGTGGCACCAGGGATCAAACTCACAACCTCACGTCTGCCAGGCAGGTGCTTAAGCTGCTGAGCCAAACTCCCAACCCTACTTTATTGAGACAGGAATGCACTATGTAGTTCAGACCCACCTTGCACTCACGTTGTCGCCCAAGCTGGCCTTGAACTCATAATGCTCCTCCTACCTCAGCCTCCAGAATGCTGGGATTAAAGGCGTGTGCAACCACATCCCATTTGTCCTCCTCTTGTATTCCTTGGTAAGAAGCATTGAGTTCTAAATTAAATGTTAATTTCTCTGAAAGTGTTGCTCAACTTTCCTAAAGGAACTAATAACCACCTCTGCAACCCCACAACATTTTTATACCTGTTTGAGCTCCCTTTACATTACATTCATCTCTACTGGCACCTCTACTTTCCAGGGCAAGAAATGTGTATCTTCCCAACATCTAGCAGTTTCCAGAGTATTGTAATAGCTCTGTGCATTTTTTTGTTGTTGTTGCTGTCGTTGTTAAATAAATGATCATTTTATTCTGTTTGGAAAAATCATTAGTTTTTTCTCAATGAAGGTACTTGAAAATGTCTTGACTGGAATTACACCTCTGTCACCACTGGAGGGTAGTGGTCACACAATTCAGAGATTCTAAGCTGGAGATCAGATGATTGCTAAACATCAGGCTAATCTCTGATTTGTGACTTTCCAAATATTCGTGACTCAATCAAGTTCAACAAAACTACTTTTGTTGGAAATAATGGAGGCCTTGCCCATCTCAAACCATGATTACTTTTATATAAGTTTTTTTTTCTTTCTCTTTTTTTTGGGGGGGAAGGGGTTTGAGACAGGGTCTCACTATGTGGTTCGGGCTGGCCTTGAACTCACTATGTAGCCCAGGCTGGCCTCAAACTCACAGTTTTCCTCCTGCTCCAGCCTCCCAAATTCTGAGATTACAGGCATGAGCTACCATGCCCAGCTTTCACATGTAATTTAAACACAAAAATAAAACAGTTTGCTCAGCCTATCCCTACTAATAACATACTTTCTAGCTCTCTCTTCTTCATCCACACACACAGTTATTTACCACAAGTTTTTAATTCCCACTTGCCTTTGCTCAGGATGGAACTATCAGTATTTGTTAAAGCATAGTTTTTCTAAATCTTGAATCTGCTATGGCATATGCAGTGATAATAAAATTATAATGACATTTCAATCATAGTTTATAAATTTTTCTTAACTGGAATGATCATTAGTTTAAATCTTGCATTTTACTTGTGAGACTTGAATCCTGGTCATAAATCATTTATCCAGACGTAGCTGGTGATATAGACATGCAGTCAGGATGAGATTTTTTTTCTTTTCTCTTTTTTGAGATAGCGTCTCACTATGTAATGCAGACTGGCCTTGAACTCATGCTGTAGCTCAGGCTGGCCTCAAATTCACGGGGCTGTAGCTCTGTGCAAAGACTCTAGGTTCAATCCTCAAGAGCCCTACTCTGTGTAGTTTTGCATAAACATCTGTTTTTTTGTTTAACATAAGCCACAGAGATTTTCCTAAGTATGCAAAAATAGATAAAATATTTATTGCAGTATTGTTGTAATAAAAATTGAAAATCTAAATTTCTACCAACCTGAAATTGATAAATTATGGTATCTCTATGAATGAAGTACTATGTGACTGTTAACAGAGATTAACCCAAGTGTGGTGGCATATACCTATGATCACAGCACCCAGGAGGCTGAGGCACGAAGATCACTGTGAGTTCGAGGCCAGCCTGGGCTACATAGTGAGTCCAAACCCAGCCTGACCTACATAGTGAGATCCTGTCTCAAAAATCAAAAAGAGAGAGAGACAGAGACAGAGACAGAGACAGAGAGGGAGAGAAAGATTAATTTTGTATATGCTAATATAAAAGGTTAATTAATAAATAAAATGCAAAGTACATAATAACAAGTATAATATGCTATTTATATTTTTTAAAATGAGCCTTACTTGGTAGTGTAGCTCAGTGGAAAAGCACTTGCCTAGCATGCACCAGGCTCTGGATTCAATTCCCGACACTGCCAAAAAAAAAAAAAATGGGGTATGTAAAACATTTAGGTTTCACAGACATAAAAATAATTATGGAATTATACCCACGACACTGAACAAGGGTTGTAAACTCTGGGAAATGCAAAGGGGAAAAAAAGAGATATCCTTTTACATCTTATATTGTTACACTTACAATAGGAGTAATAATACGTAGGTTTTACAATATGAAAATAAATATTTGAGGCACACATATATAATTGATGTATAAAAGCATATAAAAAAGAAAAGTGATTACTTTGGGTAAAGACAGGTATAAAAGATACAAGAATATGCAGTGACCCACGTGGCTCCTGAGGTTCTTGGGGTGAAGAACCAGGAGAGGATGAGAAAAACAAATAAAGAGACAAAGCTGGGGTCAGGTGGAGCCCTTAGCCTTCTGATGGGAGGAAAGGTACTGCTCAACCAGGGCTGGGTGTTTATTTATATACTGGGAAGGATGACATCAATTTCAGCCCCTCTGCCTAGCAACCCAGGCCTGGATTGTTTAGGAGCCTCATGTTTTTCTGGGCTGTAGCAACTTTTTCATGTGGTTGACCCAGGTGCTCTTTGTTACTTTGGTAAAGTCATGTCTGGGTCATTTTCCAGCTTCAATGGCTCCCAACATATCCATCTTTTTTGTTTTGTTGTTGTACAGGATGGGTGGTCAGTTGAAGCTGGAGGAGCTGTGTTGGAGAGCTCTGAAGAAGATCTTTATAAGTGCAGCCCAAAGATTTTAAGTCCCCGCATTCCACACTTGAAACCCTGTGCAGTCCATTAATCCATAACTGTAGTCAGCTACCAGTATAGCTGGCAATTGTCAGAAGATGTTAGTGATTTGAGTTTCTTTTATAATATATTCCTTTAGCATTGCTTTATATACCTCTAGTAATTGTATGTTTTCTGCAGGATATTCAAGACCAAGTTAAGGTGAGATACATTTTAAAAACAATCAGTTTTTGGTTATTTATCAACGTTAGTTAAATCTCCTCAAGAAATGTCTTGGAACCCTACAAAGTACCTCTTAGTTCCTTTTAGTGTCAGCCAGTTGGATGAGTCATGGCCACTGCTTGACCAAGTTGCTTTCTGTGAAAGCCTGGGAGATTTTTTCTCCTGGTGACTCCCCTTAGGCACACCACACACCAAAGATCACTTTCCTCTGTGGTCTCATAGTCTCCTTGATCAGAAGACCAGGGACTCACTGAGTATTTGATGTCACAGCAGAGGTTCTCTAATGCCCTGGGTCCTCATTGACCTTGGAGGGCTAGGGACAAAATATTGGCTATCCTCTTAGCCCATCTGTCTCTCCAATTGTTGGTCTCTAAACCTCAGTTGTTGAACATCCAGAAGAAAAGATTGTTAACAGTACAATGTAGTAGAGGCATTATCATCTTATCTAAATATCAAACATCTTAGAACATAAAATAGAATCATTATTTTTTAAAACAACCATGGATATCCTAACATTTGATTACCTATAGAATGTTAACAAACTTGTACATATTTTACACAGAAAATTAGAAAACAAAACCATACCTAATGTTGTAACATAACAATTATGATGACATTTTTAACACACTTGAATTTGCATATATTATTTAACATAAGATACCCCCTTTATGATCAATCATCCTTATCCAATACATAAAGCTTTTACCTAACTTGTTGACCTTTAGTGGGATGTACATCTCACAAGTTTTTGTTAAAGACAGAGAGGTCTGAATCTGAAACAAAAGTTTGTCACCATAAACAATCTGTTTTACATTTTTGAAGACCTGTACATCCAGAGGCATGAATACATAAATATACCATGAGGCTAATAACAATCTTTCATAGCCATATGGTATTGTTGTATGGGCATTTTTAAATCAAAAACCTTATTGTATTATTTCTTTTGATGATGACCAATGTGACCATATTACAATAATATTTTATGTAACTTTAGTTGGGGTGTCTCCCATAAGGCTATGGAGATCACTGGGGCCTCCAATCAATGAACAAGAACTGCTTAAAAATGTTACCAGGCAGCTGCTTTCTTATTCATCCAATGGAGTCCCATCCAATAATCTTCCCTGCAAGGGATTTTGTTTACTCATCTTAATAATTTTTGATGACTTATGAAAAACCCGATTATAACATTGAACACTTTTGTTGAACAATGAGAGACTCTCAAGTCCATAATAAACAACAACATATATTACATTTACACAACCAATTTTTTTTTTTTTTTTTTTTTTTTTTTGTGGTACTGGGAGTTGAACTCACAACCTTGCGCTTGCCAGGGCAGGCGCTTAAGCTGCTGAGCCAAACTCCCCAGCCCTGGTTTTTTGAGGCAGGGTCGCACTATGTAGCTCAGGCCGGCCTTGCGCTTGCATTGTAGCCCAAGCCGGCCTCGAACTCACAACGCTCCACCTACCTCAGCCTCCCGAGTGCTGGGATTAAAGGCGTGCACCACCACGCCCGGCAACACAACCAATTTTAACAACATTTGGACTAACTAGGAACCCAGGTGGAAGCATGCTTTTTAAGTCTATTATCCAAATTAAACTTTGATTAAATGATCTAAGAATGTAAAAAAAAAAAAAGGAGAAAAAATTGTTGAGCTCAAAGTAAAAGGAACAGTAGTTTACAGAATGGACAAATGGACAAACATGGACAGATGATCTGTACAGATTCGAACAGACATAGAAACAAACAGAGTTGTTGGTGTCCACAAGAACTCTCAAAAGTTCCTGGGGGCTATTTATACATTCGTATCATGTCCCTTTGCTGAACTAGCTCGCTTCTTACACCCTGTGTCCTTGGGGTTGGAACACCTGTCACCTCCAGCACCCCATGCCTTCGAGGCGTTTCTTAGGTGCTCCATGCAACTTGAGCACTCCTGTATGGGCACTTGTGCTTTCAGCTCCACACATGTGAATGATCACTAGCTCAGCTGACCCCCAAACACTGCTTACAGACTGGACAAACAGATACACAGGAAGACTGACAAACATCTTACACAATCAGAGTGCACTCAAATATACTTTGGCCAAGTTGAATTACACTAATTTTTACAATCGTAGAATTTGTTATAAATAGACTAGTCAAATTTATTGTAGGTCAATTTGCAGAGATCTCTTATAAAAGAATTTGGAAAGGACAAAATCTTATCTATAATTAACATATGTTTATCATAGGACTTAACATACACTCTTATCATCTATTTAGACCTTTGGTTTTATTTTTGGTTACCATATTCTGGGCATCTTGGATCATTTAAGGTTGGTTCTAGCTTCATCCTTTTCTATCGGTTGTGGTGTGGTCTCCAAGGCATCACTGTCATAGGACTGAGCATCTGTTTCTTGAGAGGTGGAATCAACTCCTTCTTTGGATTTGGGTCCATGATACAGCCAGACATCACACATTGGCACCCAGATAGGTCATTTAGTATTTCCTGGAAAAATATAAGCATACCCTTGACCCCAAATTAGCACTGGACTGGGTGCTTTGATTGTCCAGTATGAAGATCTTCCCAAAGGAAGAGGAAAAGATATAAACCTGTATATATGTATATGTAAGATAACTAAAAAGAACACTGCTGAATGTATTCGTTATTGAGAAAGATCAATTAATACTCATATGATTAGATCAATCTAGCATGTCTATATCTGATAATGTAAGAAACCATTTTAAAGATAACGATGCGCAATATTGCAACCATTGTCAAGCTTCTATC
>RJWM01012284.1:0-19820 GCA_004363535.1 Dasyprocta punctata | reverse complement strand
AAAAAGATCTTCCCAAAGGACTCTTCTTAGCCTTTATTTGACTGCATTATCTTTCTGCTGCAATAGTTTCATCTTCATTAGAATTTTAGAATTTTAAGCGGCATATACTGCCAAGTGAAATCTATTATGAGGTGAACTCCCCCTTTGGTTTTTTGAAAATTAAATCGTGAGCACATTTAACTAGTTTTAGACCTGAAAATTATAAGAAATTTTTGTGGTAAGATATAGAGAAAAAACTGCATTTCATATTTAGGCACCTGGGCTCTTTCTTGCTGTTGTGACACACAGGTTGTGCTCCTGCTCTGACCTGGAGGCCCTGCTGTTGTTGGGGATGCAAGCAATAGTGCAGTGTAAACTTTTGATGCATAAAGCGCATGCATAGGTGATGGGAAAAGCCAGGGTGGCTTGGATGCACCAGAACCATGTCCCACTTCTCCTGAACCATGTCCTGCCTTCTGGCCTGGGCCGAGTGCTGCAGTGCTGTCAGTGGGGCAGTCACTGATAGGCTTGGCAGGCCTCAGGGGAATTTGCTCCTCAGCATAAGGGAGGCAGGGCTGCAAATCTCAGCTCCAAAGCACAGGACCCACCTCACAAGCCAGGCCAGGCACCCCCAGGGGAAGTTCTCTGTGCCCTACACCACTTATTTATGTATTTTTAAAGGCAAAATTCTGAAATGGTTTTAGACCCTGATGACTAGAAATCAAATTTTGGGATGTCTCTCTGACTCATTGAAGGAAGTCTCCTCCACACCCTTATGGCTACTATTAAATTGATCATAAATTCATAACTCAAAAGCAAGTCAATTTGCATATGGCAGTAAAGATATGCTTTGCGTCCCCCCAGGTTAAGTCAATTTAGCACTTTTATAAGGTTGAGAAAAATTGCTCACAGCTGTAGACCTGTAGTTGTCACATCCAGAGGCCATGCCATAGGCCAATAGTGCTGGGCAATAATTGAAGCATTTGTTCCTGTGTCTAAAAGCCCTTTAAGTGCTTTTTTCTTTAATTATCAATTTTATCTAAGGGTGATCCTGCTTAATCTGTTGAACCCAATAAGTATCAGAAGACCCAAAACCCTTAGATACCCTTTCTTTATTTACAGATTTTTCCAATTTTTGTCAAGGGAAGAATAACCAATTAAGCAATACAAGAATCTGGGGAGATTTGAACCCTGTTTTGAGTAGATTGAACCATAACCTTGATTTTCCCCTTGCAGCTGAAATAAGCAACATTGTTTCTTTATCTCTTTTGTTTGAGCCAAGCTCCAGGCTTGGTGGAGCTCTTTGGTTCTCCCCCCTGCTTGGGGGCCTGTGAGAAGTAGCAAGAGGAGCAGCAACAGCAGTTTTTCCCTGTTAAATAATCCTTTAAAATCTGTAGAGGTCCAGCTAGATTTGTGGGGTTTTTGTTTTGTTTTGTTTTGTTTTTGGGGTTTTTTTTTTTTTTACCTCATCTTGTTCTAAACTGTTTTCCCATTTCCTCCGAAGTATGTAAATTTACAATTCCTTCTTCTGGAAACAAACTGAAGAAATTTAGCAATTTAGTGTAGTGTCAGTGTATTGAAGACTAAAATTGACTTAAGAAAGCAAAAACGACCTAAATAAACATAGATTTACATTAATCACGAATTTGAAACAAATATCCCTGAAGTAAATAATTTTGAAAAACAATGGAGCTTGAGAGTTTGCATTACCAGATATTAAGACTCACTACATAAAGCCATAGTGAGACAGTGATGTGCTGGTACCAGCTCATGAAAGCCGATTATTGACTTTTTAGAAGTTTTACAGGTTAGTTGTTGTCGCATTGGTTATTTGAAATTGTCTTTTGTGAAAGTATTTTATGAACAAAAATCAGCAAACCACAAATCAGGACCACATTACCCCCTAACCACTAGGAGCCTGCTGTGCTGAGCAGGGCCAGGTCATCTCAGGGAAGCTGTCTGAGCCGTAGCAGCCCTACTGTTTAGCAGGGCTGTTGCAGGCCCTGCTGGAAGTTTTTCTTCTGAAACAGATAGGCTTTCCACATCAGTTTTAAATTTACATCGAGTTGCCCAATGATACCTTTGTCTACACTTTGAACAGATAGTTGAAGGTTTTGTTGAAGGGACAGAGTGTGGCCATGTTGCCCCTACAGGGCATTTTGGCAAAATGCCCCCTCCCCCTGCAACAAAAACAAGTAGCTTTGTTTTTACTCTTTCCCATAGGCTGTAAACTGATGACCTGAGTAATTATAATTTGTCTCGGACTATTGGGGATTGAAAGTTTAGTAAAAGGGTAGATACGCTGAAAACCCTCTATTACTCCCCAACCTGTCTGGCTTCTTTTAGCATCAACTGCAAGGGAGATGGAGAAACCAGCTCTACTCCCTGAGAGGTGGAAGTTCCAACCTATGACGCATCAAAATTTGTTTGAGCCGAAAAGGCAGGAGTTGCCGCTTGTGGTTCAGTTGAGGTTATCAGGGTGGCTGTCATTCCACCATCTTTTCCCTGCTGGGGACTCAATTCTAAAGCAGTGCCCAGAGCCAATTCCATTGTGGTTGTCTCAAGAAGCTTACAATTATTAAGATCCTGTCTAATCCAGATCCACAGAAGGAATGTAAATGCTGGGATCAAGCATACAACAAATAGTTCCTTATACATTTGTGATTCTCTTGAATATGTTTGTCCCACAGTTAGACAGCTGATATAATCAATATTTTTTTTTTCAAGGGAAGGGGATTCTCACAGGCCAGTTTATAACTGGCCCTACAGAAGAAGGGAGTTTCAATGCCCCTCACTTTACACCTGATGAAGCCAATATCAATACACTCCAGTGATGACTATTGACCTATGCCAATTCACTTCTCCCACTAGTTACATGCACATGAGAAGTGTCCCCTCGCCCTCCATCTCTTACCCTGTCCGTGTTCTGATGCCATATGCCATGACCCACGTGGCTCCTGAAGTTCTTGGGGTGAAGGACCCTGAGAGGATGAGAAAAGCAAAGAAAAGAGACAAAGTTGGGGTCAGGTGGAGCCCTTACTCTCCTGATGGAAGAAAAGGTACTGCTCAACCAATGCAAATCATTTATTTATATACTGGGAAGGATGATGTCAATTTCAGCCCCTCTGCCTAGCAACCCAGACCTGGATTGTTTAGGAGACTTGTGTTTTCCTGGGCTGTAGCAACTTTTTCATGTGCATGACCCAGGTGCTCTTTGTTACTTTGCTAAGGTCATGTCTAGGTCATTTTCCAGCTTTAAGGGCTCCCAACAAGAAAAGAGTATGCAGAAGTTACACCCTTTCAATATCTTATAATTTTAGCTGGGCATGGTGGTACACGCCTGTAATCCCAGTACTTGAGAGGCTGAGACAGGAGCTACAAAGTGAGTTCAAAGCCAAATTGACTTGCATAGTGAAACCCCCTCCCAAAAAGACAAAAAAAAAAAATCTTGTAACTTTAAAAAATACCCAAAGTAAATATGGTAAAATGTTAACTCCTTGATAAAGATGATTAGTTATGATTTGCTAGAGTTAATATTAACTATATCGTTTTGCTTTTGTTGTTACACTTGGCTTTTTGAGACAAGGTCTCGCTATGTAGTCCAGGTTATACTTGAACCCACTATGTAGCCTAGGCTGGCCTTGCAGCAATCCTCCTGCCTCAGCCTCCCAAGTACTGGGACTACAGGTACCCATTGCCATTGTTAGCTATTTTATATAGTTGTCTTTTTTAAATTTTCATAATAATAACATGCAGGCAACCAATAGGTAAAAATAAGAAAATAAATAATGAAGATACTACCTGACAAATTACTGAAAGATATGCCTTATGGCTTGCAACTAGATGTCCCCCAAAGGCTCATGAAGTCATAGGTGGGGCCTTTTCAGAGGTGGCTGTATCTAGAGTGTGTGATGCAGGGATTAATTCATAGTGCAATGCTGTGATCAAGGGCACTAGAATTAAGGGCATGTGTGATACCCACCCTAAGAGGTTTGGATAAAATAAAAGGGGCAGAAAGATGCTGTTAAAACCCTTGTTTCTGCTAACTTCTGGGTACCATTAACTGTCCTCTGTGATGCCCTGCAGCCACGCCCCACTGCTTTGGAGCTAGCTGATTACGAACTGAAGCCTCTATAAACTGTGAGCTAAATAAGCCTTTCCCTCTTTAACATTGGAGGTTGGATATTTTGTCTCAGCAAACAAGAGAAAAGTAACTAAGACACTATGTGAGCCTCAGGTTTTATGTTTGTTTTCCTGTCTTGGGGAATGAACCCAGGACCTTAATGTTGAGCTGTATCCTCAGCCTTTACTGATTTTTCATTTGGAGACAAGGTTTTCCTAAATTGCCAAGGCTGGCCTTGACCTTGCAATCCTTCTGCCTCAGCCTCCTGAGCCACTGAGATTACAAGATATGGACCACCAAACCTAGCAAGCTGTAGAATTTTTTTATTTTGTTCAAAATAACTTATGTGCCATATTCAAAAATCCACAACACACTCATATATTTAAATGCACATAGGCCGGGAGTTTGGCTCAGTGGCTTAAGTGCCTGTCTGGCAGGCACGAGGTTGTGAGTTCGATCCCGGTGCCACAAATAAATAAATAAATAAATATGCACATAGAAAAAGTGAGAAAGGTTACACACCAAGCATTTAGTAGCACTCAGGAAACAGACATGGATGAGGAAGTAGAGAAAAAAGTTTAACATTTTTATACATTCTTGCATTTGATTTTTACAAAGAGGGTGAATTGGTTTTCTAATTTGAAAAAAATGAACATTGCTGAAAGTTGAAAATATGGTACTTTCTCTTTGTGTTACCATGTGTTTTTTATTTTGTTTTGAGTTTTTGTTGTTGTTATTTTTTCCAATGCTGGGATTGAACCCAGCGCTTTCACACTGAACTGCATCCCCAACCCTTGTTTTCTTTCTTTCTTTCTTTCTTTCTTTCTTTCTTTCTTTCTTTCTTTCTTTTTTTTTTTTTTTCCTTATGTCTAAGTCAGTAAACTGCCTGACCTGGACTCAAACTTGCAGTCCTCCTGTCTCAGTCTCCCAAAGTGCCGGGATTACAGGCTTGCATCACCAAGCCCAACTCTTACCATGATTTTATAATACCTTTATCAAATAACATAGGCATTGAGCTAAACATAACGACCCCTACCCTTGGCTCCCCGTGGTTGTGCTGTAGCTGCTGTGTCAGGTTAAACCAGCCCAGCTTGTAAATTTTACATCCAATCAGAGGAGTAATGCATTCTGCCTTTGATTTATTTACTACTGTACCTTCAGTACCCAGATTAGTGCCTGGCCCCTGTTAAGTGTGCCATCAGTGTTTGTAATTTGAGTGATAATGATCTAAAGGGAAATAAAATCAGAGTCCTGGCTTAGTACAACTGAGGCTCAAAGACACTTTTAGAGTTTTCAGAGAAAATGACATCTTGCCTTACAGCCCTAAAAAGCAAAGGGCACATCTTGCTCAGACAGTCACTCAATGTGTCAAATGAAAACTCTTGAGTTAGAATTCTGTTTGTTGATGATTTAAGGAAATTACCTTTTTCCTCTTCAGTGTTTAAGCAATAGCAGCTAGAGAACATGGATAAGGCTTCAGCCCCAGGAAGGTATGTGGCAATGATTCATCTTTTGAGAATCTCTACTCTGTGACTAGTGGATGAAGCATGTGACAGGTGCTAGGTGTAACTGGAAGGGTCGGGTAAAAAAGCTAAAGAGCCTGCTTTTCTCCCCAACTTCACCATTTCCAACTGCACCATCAAACACAAACCCAGAAGAAGCAGAAGGAATTTCTATTCCTGGTTGTATTATGAGCCTACAGAGTGACTCATTAAGAAAATACTTAATTTCCAGAGCAAAACGCTTTTTTCATAAAAAGTCACAGTGGATATTTCTAGCACCTTACACTGTTAACAATGATATGAAACAATAGAAAGTGGTGGGACTTTGGCATACCTAGTAAGGTTAAATATGTTCATACCTAGTCACTCAAAAATTCTCCACTGAGGTAAAGCAACTCCTGCAAATATATACTCAGGAAAATACTTGCAAATTTTGCTACAGTATCATTTATTGTGATGGTTACATAACTGTGTCAGCTTGAATAAGGAATGCCCAACTTGCACAAGCCTGCAATTCCAGCGTTAGTGAGGCTGAGGCAAGATGATCAACCTGAGTTGGAGGCCACCATGGGCTACATAGTTTTAGTTCGAGGCCTGCCTGAACTGCATAGCTAGACCCTGTCTCAAAAAACAAAAACAAAAGGAGGAGGAGAAGAAGGAATGTCGAAAAGAAGAAGAAGGAGAAGAAGAAGAAGAAGGAGAAGGAGAAAGAGAAGGAGAAGGAGAAAAAAGAAGAGGAAGAAGAAGAAATGTCAAACTAAATCACGTATTATAGTTCTGGGTGTGGCTACTGCTGCAGGGATTTACTGCAGGCAGAAGACCCACCCTGGGTGTGAGTGACAGCAGTCAACAAGCTTGCTACCTGAATGGAATTAAAGGGAAATGATGAGGGAAGGCTCACTTCTGTTTCTCTGGAGGAGCTGCACTCTTCACATTGGCCCTGGACATTGTCTCCTGGCTTCCAGTGCAAACGATTCAGACTCATCTGGGACATTACAGTGAGTTCCAGGCCTTCCACTGGAGTCTTTGGAACCCCAATGTACAAACAGAGCTTTTGCACACTTCCATACCTAACTCTAGGCAGCCACAGTAAACTCTTATATATTCTTGTATTTGTCATTATATCTGTTTCTCTAGTAAGCACTGACTGAGACTTTTATCATTTAAAATAACAAGACATTGGAAATATTGCAAAAGTCCATCAAATAAATCATGGTATATTTATACAAATAAAGGGATAGTATAAATAATGAACATGGATGAAACCTGCCGTGTTCATCAGTAAGGATAGATGACAAAAACACAGTGTTGAGTGGGAGGAAAAAAATTGATTCTGTAGCTGTGATAGATTCACATCTGTAATCCCAGCATTTTAAGAGGCTGAAGCCAAAGGAGCCCAACTTTAAGCCCAGTATAGGCAATTTAGTGTCTTAGCAACATCCTGTCTTAAAATAAAAGATACAAAAGGGCTTGGGTGTGAGGGTGTAGCTCAGTGAAGGCCCTGTGTTCAATCTCTATTACCACCCAAAAAATAAAAAATGGACTTGCATAATATTCAAAAACAGACAAATCTAAAATTGTGTAGTTTGGGCAATTGCCACCAAGCTGCCTTCTAAATGCCTATTTTTGGTCAAAACATGCTCCCCAGCTGATTCTTCTTCTAGCTGGTTGTGTCTCTGCCTGACCTCCAATGATGTGGGCTCCCTACTGAGTTATCAAAGAGAAGGCCTTTCACTGCATTCAGGCAGCAAGCCTGTTGATTACTATCCCTCACACCAAAGGTGGGTCTTCCGTCTTCAGGAACTCTTCTCGGCCACACCCAGAACTATGCTGACCCAATTTAGTTGGACATTTCTTACTCAAGTTGACACAATCACTTAACCAGGGACATCTAGTCCACAGGAAGATGTGCACCACTGTCACCTACACACAGGTCAACTTGGAAGACAAAGATCGCTGGTTACACCAATAGAAGCTGTCAGGACCAACTACAATGACAGATATGAGATCTGCAGTCCCTGGGGAGCCAATGTCCTGGGTCTAAAATCTAAGACTCACATTGCCAAGCTGGAAAAAGCAAAGGCTAAAGATCTTGTCACTAAACTGGGCTAAACATACTCTTGAGCTTTTTGTACATAAAAATAATACCTAAATTGTCCTTATTCCCCCCAAAATTGTATAGTTTGGCAAACATACTTAGAAGATAAAGTCATTTTTAGAATGTAAAGAAGGAATACACATAGAATTCCTAATTTTGATTGCTTAATGGGGCAATATGGAGTACGAAAATCAAAGAGGGAGTTTGAAAGAAACTAGAAGCATTCTACTTCTGAAACAATGCTGGTCTCATGGTGGTGATAGAGTCATTATCTAATGACCCAAAGGCTCCTTGTGCTGAAGGCTTGGTTGTCAGCTGATGGACTTTTGGAAGGTGACTGGATCATAAGGACACTAATATTATCATTGGATTAATCCATTGATGAGTTCACAGCACATTGGGCTTATTGAGAGGTGGGGTCTATTTGGGCGAGATGAGGCACTGGGGACATTGCTTTGAAGGATATATTTTTTTCCCAGCACTTTTGTGTCTTCCTGCTTTGTAATCCTGTCTGTTTCCTGGCTGCAGTGAGGTGAGCAGCTTTTCTCTGCCTTGCCCTTCCACCATGATGTTCTGCAGTAGACCCAGCTGACCGTGGCCTAAAACCTCTGAAACTATGAGCCAAAATAAACCTTTCGCCGGGAGTCTGGCTCAGTGGCTTATGTGCCTGTTTGGCAGGTGCTAGGTTGTGAGTTCGATCCCCAGTGCCACAAAATAAATAAATAAATAAATAAACCTTTCCTCTTTTTAAGTTGTTATTGTCAGGTATTTTAGTCACAGCAACAGAAAGCTGACTAACCCAGAAAAACTTATTACTTTCACAAGGTACATAGTTATATATTCTTTCAAATGCATAATATACCACAGAATACAATTTAAAAACAAATTTGATGAAGCAGCTAAGTTATCTGGTTATTGATTTCAATAACAAACATTCTGAATAATAATAATGGTGATATTAGCTAATATTTACATTGCACTTCTATATGAACAAAAAAATCCTTTCACATATACTTTCACCTTTATTTCTCACACCATTCTTGCACATTAAGTAGTAATATTTCCAAGACACCAAACCATAACTTATTTTTAAATGTTTGATAAATTATCAATACTCCTTTGCCTACAGTTAAATTATCATAATGACAAACAATTATTAAGTACTGAGTACTGTTCTACGTGCTTAGATGCATTATATCATTAATCCTCACATGAGATATATACCACTATTATTATCATACCCATTTGGCAGGTGAAGAAATTGATATACTGAATAATTTGTCAACATTCAAAAGTGGCAACATAGATCTAATTATAGTGGTACTTGAGTTCAAAAATGCTTTTGTTTGCAGACCATTTGGTTTGCAAACAGAAATGTTTGGCAAAATGTTGTTTTTGTATGCAAACTCTGCATTAGGTGACAAACATGATCACAGCTATCTTTCCCACACAAGTGTGAGGTAGTGAGTTAGGTCCCCAGTATTCCAAAAACAAAAAAATCCTAGAGCCCTTAATCCTAGCACTGAACCATGAATCAATCCCAGCATCCCACACTCTAGATCCAGCCACCTCTGAAAAACCCTCACCTAGAAATACATGAGGTACATCCAGTCACAAGCCATAACAAAAGGGTAGAAAGCAATGGAGTCACTGTACATAAAATAACCAGCTAAGGTTGAATAAGGTGACATTCTACTTTCTTGTTTCATGCTATAATCAAATGCCAATATCATCATTTATTAAGTGCCACCATTTTTGCATTTTTGTGGGGTTTTTTGCTGATATTTCATTGATTTTTTTTCTCCCAGTACACTGAGTTACATCCCAGGCCTTTTTTATTTTGAGATAGGATCTCATAAGTCACTAATTTACTAAATTTCCTATTCTCAATTCAAACTTGTAATCCTCCTGCTTCTGCCTTCCACAGTGTTGGGATTAAAGGCATGCCTTATCAGGACCAGCTTTACCATATTTCAAATGGGCTCCAAACTTCTCTTAAGTGAAAAAAATCAGACATACATATGGAAATACTTCATTGTTCCTCTGCTGTGAGAAATCAAAAGTATAAACAAGGATGAAATGCATTATAGATATTGTGACATAGGAAGAAAATTTTCAAATGGGAAAGGGAACTAGGAGGGAGGAGGGGGAAAGGAAAGAAGGGAAAAGAAAAAAACAATGAGAAAAGAAGGAAAAAATGAGATGATAACAACTGAAATAAAGAAACAACCTAACACTTGTATTGTTTGATTGACTTTGCAAGCCTAAATAAAGCTGGTAGTCTGAGCAACTGTTTAGAGGATAACAATATGCAGTATAGTAACTATTGTGAATTTTTTTAAAAAAAAAGGAAAAATGGAAACAAAGCTTTTGTAAATAAGGAGGGGAAGGGGAAGAAGGGTTGAAAGAAGGGTAGGGGGATGGGGAAAGAAGAAAGAATCAGGTTACATTATATACAGCCACAAATTCCCTATAATGAATGTGGTCATTATGTGTACCTAAAATGTACCAATCGACTTAATTTAAAAATTAAGTGGTCCCCAAGCATTGTCCCACGGTAGTGTCTAGTGTCGCTAAGCATGAGAAGGTCATGATGTACCTCACAGAGAAATCCACCCATAAGTTGCCCTTCAGTTTACTGTGAGTCCTTATGCTGTTTTAAGCAAGGCAAATATTAATGAATCAACAGATACACACTATGAGGTTAGATATTCTTTGACAAAAAATACTATAATCAGAGGCTCAAAGGACCCTAAGTCTGATATTTCCCCTAGGAGCAATAATTTAGCATTAGCCAGTGCCTTGAGCCCAGCGACCTTGTAGAAGGTGAATGCGAGTCCCTAGAATAACAGGAGAATTGACTGTTAGCATCCGCAGAGCAACAGAGTGACTAAGGGCCTGAGCTTTGGAGACCAATGCTCTACCTCTAATTCTGTCACTTACACAGTGGTGTGAACTTGGGCAATCCTTAGTCTCTCAGTATTCTTTTTGACAATGAGGTAGTTTTCTCATCATCAAGGTGTTGTGAGTGTTAAATAGCATACAGTTGATAAGTCCCTAGCCCACTGCCTGGTAAATAGACCCTCAATGTATAAGTTAATCTTCATAATTCTAACATTTGCCAGGCATGGTGGTACATACATAATCCTAGCACTCGGGAGGCTGAGGCAGGAGGCTCTCTGTAAGTTCTCTCTGGGCTATGAAGTTAGTTCAAGGCCAGCCTGAACTGCATAGTGAAACCCTGTCTCAAAAAGACAAAAAAAAAAAAAAAAAAATCTAACATTTGGAGTAAGAATTAGCAAGTTTGTTTGGTTAATTTAAAGACTGATATATTGATATTTTAATATTTCAGAAGTTATACAAAAGAGAACACAATTTTAAGATATAATTATCATTTTCCAAATGATGCACAAATAAGAGAGCCAACCTAAAATAATCCTTTAGAATTGACTCCAGAATTTATCTTCACCTACATTTATGAGAGCCAAATGTCTCATCATCTTCTTTCCAGTCCCCAACACTGAAAAAGAAAAAAGGCCCTTTTGCTTCTCATTAGGTTAACTGAAGACAAACTGAAAACTTGTCCCCTCGTCCACTTCTGCTTCGTGGAACTAAACTTGCAAACGGAGCTAAAGAAATGTGCCTATACTCAGATTACTTCCCCTTCAACCTCCCCTCCCCAGCTGTTCTAAATACACAGTATAATAGAAAAATCGATAACCAAAAAATCAATAAAACATCTATTAAATTGTCTTTAAACTGGTCGGTGATGCTTACCTGTAAATCCAGCTGAGGCAGGAGGATCACCACAAGTTGAAGGACAGCCTGGGCTACGTAGTAAGCCCTTGTCTCAAAAAACCAAAATAAATAAATTGCTCAGATTTGGCTGATTTATCAGGCTGATTTCTTTCAGAATTATGTTATAAGTGTTTCCATTATTTGTTACTGTGATGAGAATAACACTTTTTTGTCTTGGTTTCAGTTTGTAACTGAATTATTTTAATTGCTGGGCAACTTTATTCCTCAATTTGTGTTCCTACTTTGTTTTGTGATAACTATGTAGATAATCAGGCAGTTGCACCATAGACAGGAAACGTATATCATAGCAACATCCTTAAAGGTCACAAGTTACTGTTCAGTTTGACTAAAAAGATGAAATTTAACATTGGGAAAGGAACGATCTGAGAATGTTTTGCTACATGTTCCAGGTAAGACAATGGTTTTGATCTAATAAGCAACTATAATTCAGATACGTTTTTGACATAATGGTAGCTACTATTCATTGAATGCCTTCAGGCTGGCACTGTGTTCAGCACTTTGAAAGTATTAGTTAATTTGTTCCTAACAATCCTGCAAAGTAGGTAACAAATATTCCTGAATCAATCTTTATCTAGCCTGAATTTTTAAAATCATTGTACCTGAATGTGGTGTGCACACCCGTAATTCCAGCACTCTGGAGACCGAGGCAGGAGGATCACCATTAGTTTCAGGCCAGCCTGAACTACATAGTGGGACCCCTCAAAGAAAAAAATTTTTTTAAATAACATTGCAGATACTTCAAGAGTTTACTTAAGTGGTGTATGATGGCAAATACCTGTAATCCTAGCAGTGGTGAAGCTGAGGCAAGAGGATCGCCGCAAGTTCAAGGCCAGCATAGACTACATAGCAAGACCATGTCAAAGAAAAGGAAAAAAAGAAGATATTTAATACAGAGGTTTTGAATGGTATGAAAGAATACGGAGCCAGGCAAGGCGGCACATGCCTGTAATCCCAGTACTCTAGAGGCTGAGGCAGGAGGACTGCCGTGAGTTTAAGGTCAGCCTGGACTATATCTCAAAAACAAAAAAAAAAATGAGAACATGAAGGAATACAGAGAGAGAAAATGGTGTTCTCATATATTACTGACTGCTAGAGACTGTGTTCCTAGAGTTGGAAGAGAAAAATGGAAAATAATAGAATCTGGAGTAGGCACACCTACTTTGAGGCTGGAGGCTCTTGCTGACTGTCTTAGTTACCTTTCTCTCACTGAGACAAAATACCCGACACCCAAAATTAGAAGGTGAAAGGTTTATTTAGTTCATAGTTTGTAGAGCTTTCAGCCCAAAGTTGGCTGGCTACAAGGCAGGGTGGCTTGACAGAGGGGCGTCACAGAGAACAGTTCATGGCACCCACAAGAGAGCAGAAACAAGGACTTTAACAGGTCCTTTCTGTCCTTTTTGCCTCTTTTATTTTATCCAGACTGCTCAGGGTGGGTAGCACTTACACCTTCAATCCTAGCGCCCTGGAGCCTAGCGTGGCACCGTGAATCAATCCCAGTGTTCCACACAGGAGATCCAGCCACCGCTGAAAAAGTCCCACCCAGGACTTTGGGGGACATCTACACGCAAACCGTAACACTGACACTCAGCAAAAAATCTAGGCACCAGGCAGTTACTGCTGCCGCTGCTGCTGCAACCAGCAGCCTGCAGTCACCAACAGCAGCCGCTGCCACCTCCGTCCCGCAGCTCAGGAGCCTGGCAGGAGCCAGGAGCTGAGCAACTCCCTTCTTCCCTTTCGTTTTAGTTCTTTAAACGTTCTTACTTTATTTGCTTTCACAGTGTGTGTAAGAGGCAGGCAGGTGCTCTACCACCGAGCTACACTCTCAGTCCCTGTTTTAAAACAGACTTGCGGTCTCCGTGCACAAACAAGCTCCGGAATCCAATGCAGCGACGCCCCTGTCTCTTCACTTCCCAATCTCTCCTAGCCCCGCCTGTGATGACCCCCGCGAGCGAGAAGTCTAGGAAACTGCACCCTGGTTTCTACTAGAGAGAAGAAGGGAGGGTGGGGATGAGCCTAAGAATCAGCATCGGACACAATGCTTGTTTTGTGCGTGAGGAAATAGAAACACGGAGTTAAGAGTAATGTCTGCATACGCGCACAAGCCGCGAGTGCCGAGCTGGGATCCAAACTTCCTTCCCGCTCCAGCGAGCCAGGCACCATTCACCGCGGGGCTCACCTCCGCTTCCCGAGCGCCCGGGTTCTGCCCTTGCCATGCTTCTCGGCATCTCTCTCCCTGCTCTAGTGTCAGAATGATAGACTGTTAGACATAGCACGAACTTGAGGCTCATCCAGTCCCAACTCCTCAAACAGAATGAAAATTCCTAGGTCAATCACCCAGCCCGAGGACAAGTAGTCATTCCTAAAACCGAAAGTCAAATCCAAGTCTCCAAATTTCTGGTCTACTGTTCATCTCAAGAATCTTTACTTCCAAGAAATTTTTCCAGCTAATTTTCATCATCATCGGTCTTGCCGTTTGCTGATGATCTGTAGTGTTTGTCTGAGTCATCCAGTTTTTTGTATGATGGCAAATACCTGTAATCCTATATTGATAACTAACTAGTTATCAATATAACTTTTTTTTGGTTTGGTTTGGTTTGGTTTTGGTTTTTTGAGACAGGGACTTGCTATGTATCTCAGGCTGGCCTCAAACTTGTCATGATGCTCCTGTTTCAGTCTCCGGAGTGCTGGGATTACAGGTGTGCACCACCATGCCTGGCTTGTTACATTGAATTTAGAGTGTGGATAATTTCATGCACATTTAATCCTTGTGTATGCAGTCCTTAAGGACACTAACTTTATCATTGTTTATTTTCAATTCTTTCAGACAAAACAGGCTAGAGATACTGAATCTAAACTTTTTAATTTTTTTCGTTTAATTTTAATTTTAACTTTTTTAAAATGTTTATTTAATTTTATTTCATACAGATCTTTATCATTGGCAATGTCAAGTAATCAGTGACTCATAAGAGATTTTAATAGGGCTATCTTTAAAATATATCTTCCGAATTTCACTTTTTTATCAAAGCATCTGAACTGTGCTTAGAAATATATATTTAGGACAGGCATGGTGGCACATGCCTTTAATCCCAGCACTTGGGAGGCTGAGGTAGGAGGAGCATTGTGAGCTTGAGGCCAGGTTGGGCTACAAGAGTGCAAGCCCAGCCTGAGCTACATAGTGCGACACTACCTCAAAAAAAAACTAGGGCCAGGAGTTTGGCTCAGTGGCTTAAGCACCTGTCTGGCAGGTGCGGGGCTGTGAGTTTGACCCCCAGTGCAGAAAAAATAATAATAATAATAATATATATATATTTAGATATTCAAAACAGAAGTGAACAACATAAATTCCCCAGAATTACCCCACATTATACCACAACACAGCTAGTGCTTCCTACAAAGCAAGAGAAATGCTCCAAAAACAGGAACACTACTATGAAAAGTTTTAAACTTGCTTCCTGGGGCTATGCACATAGTCTAGTGGTAGAGCACTTGCTTAGCATGTATCAAGGCCCCAATTTTGATCCCCAGTACCACAAAAATAAAAATATTAAAAATAAGCAATTTCCTGAGCTGGTAGCATGCTCCTATGTGTACCTGTAATCCCACCTGCTCTGAAAGTTGCAGGGAAATAATCCTGAGTTTGAGAGCAGCCTTGGCACCATAGTGAGAGTACTATCCTTTTTTTTTTTTTTTTTTTTTTTGAGAGAGAGAGAGAGAGGCTCACTGTATAATTCAGGCTGGCCTTGAACTCATTGCATAGCCTAGGCTGGCCTCAAACTCGCTGTGACTCTCCTGCCTCAGCCTCTCCAGTGCTAGGATTACAAGTGTCCACCACCAGGGGCCGGGGGTTTAGCTCAGAGACACAAGCACCTGCTTGGCAAGTGCGAGGTCATGAGTTTGATCTCCAGTACCAAAAAAAAGTGTCCACCACCATCCCCAGTACCAAAAAAAAGTGTCCACCACCATCCCCAGCTGAGATTCCTATCTTTAAAAAAGAAAAAAAAAAAAAAAAATATATATATATATATATATCCCTTCCTGACCTAAAAACCCAGGAAATACAGTAGCAATTCTCAAACTGGTTTGAATTGCTGTATAATCTTTAGACAGATAGAAACCAATAAAAGTCTTTACCAGAAACAACCTTAAGCACTCATATTAATTCTTTGAATCATATGCAGGAGTTTTCAAACAAACATTCCATTGTGCATGGGTGCACATGCATACCAGGGCAGCCACAGGCCCTTGAGATGGAAACAAAGTTGTGCATAGAAAGGCAGAGAAACAACTCATTCTACAGCATTACTGGTATCTGTCACGTTTCCATCTATCTATACAGCCCAGCTCCATGCTAAGTCTCCAGAGCATCATCTTCCTGCTTGCTTCAGTGAGCATGAGTTCTTCATTTTCCACATTCCCTGGAGCCTCACACATCCGTCTCCGCTTCCCGGCCCGCCGCGGTGCAGGTGTGCCTGTCTGCAGAAGACCAGAGTAAGTGGGCGACACTGAACCTGTGGTAAAAACTGCATCTTCTGCACGTGGAGAAGATACTCTCTTCATTCTTGGTGGGAGAATAAATTGATAACACTTATTTAATGAAAAATTTTATACCTTTCAAAAATAATTTTATCTGGTGCCGGGAATTTAGCTCAGCAGCATAAGCGCCTGCCTGGCAAGTGTGAGGTTGTGAGTTTGATCCCCAGTACCAAAAAATAATAATAACTGTACCTACTCCTAGATTTAACAACTCAAGGGATCTATTCTACAAAAATATTGATCAGTGTGTGGAATGCAGGAATGCTCATTGAGCATTGTTCATAAAAGTTTAAAATTGGGCAAAAATTGAGCATTCATAGGAAGAGAAATAATTAGTTAAATAAAGTGATATGAAGCAGTTTAAAAAGTATGACCTCCCCTAATATGATAAGTGGGAGGAGCCAAGTACAACAAAACTATGTGTAATGGAATTAAATTTGTATTTGTAAAAGAAATTTCCTCCAGGAAATAAAGCAAGAATAACTTGGTATTCAGGAAACTTTAGTTTTTACTTTAATTCTTCTATATTTAATATTTGAAAAAAATTTAAATATTCGATCAGGAATTTATCTTTTATACTATATATATTTTACATAATTAAATATATGCATATGGTAATCCTATCTTTTTTATGTTTTCTGGGTACATTCATTATTCAATATTCCAAATATTGCAGGGGAAAGAAATAAAAGTAAATGAATTATACTGCTGTAGAAATATGTTCTGATATAGTGTTAAATGAAAAAGCAAGTCATAAAATCACATGGAAATTATAGTCCCATTTTCTTTCAAAACTACAATTTTCTGAAAACACAATCTGTATTTTTTTAGTTCAGCAAGGATGAGCCCTAACTCACTAAAATGGCTACTTCTAGCAGTGGAATGGGAAGTGAAAACTTTAATTTTTTTTTTTTAATTTTATGAAAAACTAAGAGCAGGGCGTGATGGAGCATGCCTGTAATCCAAGCACTTGGGAGACTGAGGCAGGAGGATTGTTGCAAGTTCAAAACCAGCCTGGGCTACAAAATGAGCTCAAGGCCAGCCTGAACTGCATAGTGAGACCCTGTCTCAAGAAAGATAGACAAGCCGGGCATGGTGGCGCACGCCTTTAATCCCAGCACTCGGGAGGCTGAGGTAGGAGGAGCGTTGTGAGTTCGAGGCCGGGTTGGGCTACAACGCCAGCGCAAGGCCGGCCTGAGCTACACAGTGCGACCCTGCCTCAAAAAACCAGGGCTGGGAGTTTGGCTCAGTGACTTAAGCACCTGACAGGCAAGAGGTTGTGAGTTCAATCCCAGGTGCCGTAAAAAAAATAAAAATAAAATAAAATATTTAAAAAGATAGACAAAAAAAAAGAAAGAAAGAGAGACAGAAAAAAAGGAAACAAAATTTTGTAACAAATAATGTGATAATAACAATAGTTAATACACTGTGTATCATTATTTTCAAAGTAGTTACTCAGAGTACAAGACATAAGCAGAAAGATTCTTAGAAAAAACAAATAAATGATAACACAAAACTTGCTTTTCAATGCTAGTAGCATAAATGAACAAATCAGCATACATATTAAAAATATTTTGAAACAAACTGGGCGTGGTGGCGCATGCCTTTAATCCTAGCACTCAGGAGCCTGAGGTAGGAGAAGCCTTGTGAGTTCGAGGTCGGCTTAGGCTACAACGCGAGCGCAAGCCCAGCCTGAGCTACATAGTACGACCCTGCCTCAAAAAACCAGGGCTGGGAGTTTGGCTCAGTGGCTTAAGCACCTGCCCCGGCAGGTGTGAGGTTGTGAGTTCAATCCCAGGTACCAGAAAAAAAAATTTTTTTTAAACAACAAAATAAGTCATTTGGGAAAGTATTTGAACTTCTTCCTATTTCTTATTCATCTCTCTTGTGTTCTGCACTTCATTTGTATATTTATATATAGTTCGTGTTTCTCATACAAGAGAAACCATGTGATAGCTGAACTTTTGTGTCTGGCTTATTTCACTTAACAGTTCTAAAGTTGCATCCATTTTCCTATGAATGCCTCATTTATCTTTCTTCATGGCAGAGTACTACTCATTATGTATAAATACCACATTTTCCTTGTCCATTCAACTGTTGATGGACATATACTCTGTTTCCAAGATCTAGCTATTATAAATCGTGCTGCTGTAAACATGGGTATCCACGTATCCCCTTAATATTATGATTTTAACTCTTGGGGGAAAATACCTAGAAGGGGAACAGTTGGATCAAATGGAATTTATTTATTTATTTCTTCCTTCCTTCATCCCTTTTTTTGGTTTTTGGTTTTTAGTTTTTGGGGGTTTTGTTTGTTTGTTTGTTTGTTTTGAGATAGAGTCTCCCATGTAGTCCACACTGGCCTCAACTCAAGGTGCTCCTCCTACCTCAGCCTCCTATATGCTGGGATTACAGGCATGCACTACCACACCCAGCTCAGTATTATTTCTTGTGCCATTGGAGTTCTATTCAGAAAGTCCTTGTCTACACCTATATCCTCAAAAGTTGTACTTACTTTATTTCCCAGCAAATTTAAGTGTTTTTGTTTTAACATTTAAATCTTTGATTCATTTTGATTTTAGTTTAGTATATGGTGAAATATAAGGGTCTAGATTCAGTCTTCTGCATATGCATATCCAGTTTTCCCAGCATCATTTACTGAAGAGGCTGTCTTCCCTCCAAGTTAATGCTTTTGGCCCCTTTGACAAAGATCAAATAACTGTATGTGCCTGGGGTTGTTTCTGCTGCTTCTGTTCAGTTCTGCTGGTCCACATGCCTGTTTTGTGCCAATTTTAATCACTGCAGCTTTATGGTGTAATGGCAAGTCTGGGATTGTAATGATTCCTGCTTTGCTTTTGTTACCATGATTGCTTTTGATATTTCTGGGTCTCTTCTGATTCTGTATAAATTTCAGAATTGTTTCCTTTACCTCTGTGAAAAATGACTTCGGTACTTTGATTGGGATTGCATTAAATTTGTGTATCAGTTTTGTAAGCAGAACCATTTTGATTATGTTGGTTCTCCTATCCAGGAGCAGAGGATATCCTCCCATTTTCTGATATCTTCCTGAATTTCCTTTTTCAGAGTTGTGTGATTTTTATGGTGGAAGTCTTTCAGTTAGGTTAATACCTAAGTATTAACATTTTGAAGCTGTTGTGAATGGTATTGTTTTCCTATTTGCTTTTTCAGTGAGCTCATTATTAGTGTACAGAAACGTTATCGATTTTTGTGTGTTTATTCTGTATCCTGCTACGTTGCCAAATTTGGTTATCAATTCTAGAAATCTTTTGGTGGATTTTTTTTTTTTTTTGGAGTCTTGTAAGTAAAAGTTCATGTCATCTGCAAATAGTGACATTTTGACTTCATCTTTTCTAGATTGTTTTTCTTTCTCTTTTCTGATTGCTCTAGCTAATGTTTTGAGGACTATATTAAACAGGCATAGTGATAGTGGACCTCCTCGTCATGATCTTGCTTTTAGAGGGAAGACTTTCAGTTTTTCCCCATTTAATATGATGTTAGCCGTATGTTGGTCACAAACGTATTTTATCATGTTGAAATAAAGATCTTTTATACCTACTTTCTTCAGTGTTTTTATCAGAAATGGATGTTGAATTCTGGAAAAGGTTTTTGCTGCATCTATTGAGATGATTGTATGATTTTTTTCCCTTGCTTCTGTTTATATGATGAATTACATTTATTGGTTTGTGTATGTTGAACCATCCCTGGATGAAGCCTACTTGGTCATGAAAAACTAAATTTTTCTTAG
>RJWM01012283.1:0-57026 GCA_004363535.1 Dasyprocta punctata | reverse complement strand
GGTTCGCTTAGGAAGAGAGCTGGAAGTCTCTCCTTTCACACCTTTACGGCGCTGCTGCTGAACACCTACTAACAGGTCTGTGAGGGAGGCAAAACTAGAGGATACTCCCCTGGAGAGAGGGCAACTGCTAGCTTCTGTTTCAAAAATGGGAGAAGAGAAAAAGGTGCCTGCTTATAATGAAAGGTCCAAGAGAAATTTTAGGCCATCTGTCACATCTTCCTCTCTCCCTCAGAGTACCTAGCTGTGGAGAAGCTCCTTCCTGGGGTGTTTACACACTGGTTGGGGTGCAGAGCCTACAGCCTGATGTGATGTCAAACCACAGCACTCTATAGCTATAGGATCTGGCAATTTATTTAACCTCTCTATCCCTCAGTTTCCTCACCTGTAAAAATAGGATTGCTATTTCTACTACTCACAGAAGATTAATCTATACATGTAAAGTGTGTAGTAATGATATCCTGCATTTAAAATCAATACAATCTACATATTCAATAATTCATACATACATAAAACATATTTCAGCTGTATATAAAGCCAAGAAAAATTAAGCAAATTTAACATTATGTAAAATAAAAATACTCAGAATAAGATATACAAATAGTAATAAACTAAATAAAACTACTATATTCTCCAAAATCCTTTGACAAATAAAGATATGGTTCAAATCCTACCAAATAGATAATAAAGAAATATACACAATGATTATAAAAGTATCCCAACAAAGAAAATACATACATCTGCATGAAAAGTCTTATATAGAGCTTAATATGCCAAGACTATGAATTTATAAATAGTATGGGAGTAAGAGATTTTTCAAGACCCAGATACATCCCCATAGAGGGTGAGTTCATACTCTCTCTTTTTTAAAAAGTTCTTTTTAGCATTGAGCAGAGTCATTAAAATAATTGTATTAACCTCATAACTTAATGTAATATATACTCAACAAACATTAATCATTGGTAACAATTATGATAATGTTAGCTTTCTTACAAAAAATTATAAAATTTCATTACTAACAACTAATACTTGATTAGGTCATTACAAAGCACTTCTCATATATGTTTTGATAGAACTTAAAAGCACTCTTCCAAAAATAGTATGCTGGTCTTTTTCTTAGATGGAAAAATTCAACTCAGGGTGGCTGAGTCAAACTCAGAGGTTGAATAGTGCTAGCAGTACAGATGACTTCCAAATTCAAGTTCATCACTCTACTCACCACACCCTACAGAGGGCAGAAGGGACCTGACTGAGTACAGTCAGACTGTTCTAATTATTCAGTGATTGGTGGTGTCCATGTGGTTAATGACGGTAAGCAGAGTTTCCCTTTCAAAAGATGCTTACCAATCTTTGGTGGGCAATGCTCAGAGGAATTATATCTGTTAAGTCACTCTTCCTTAAAGTTCTTTCTAGTCAGTGCTAAATAACCTCATATTGTAAGAGTTTATGATTACTAAAGGTAATAGTATGTAGCATGATTTCTTTCTTTCTCCTTCTTTCATTGCTTTCTTTCTTTCTCCTTCTTTCATTGCTTTCTTTCTCTTTTTCTTCCTGTCTTTCTTTCTTTGCCAAACTTCATTGAAAATTACTTTAAACTTCTTTTAAAAAGGAAATCCACTTCACAGAATAAAAATTTGCTACAAATTAGAGATACTCAACGTACAAAGGGAATTCTCAAATAGGAATTCCAGAAAATGTTGATCAGTGGCTCACCATGTTCTGATTTTGCCTGGTATGTAAATACTTGGCAAGTGTGTTGCCTCCATCTTAACAGTGAGAGTTGAGGTAGCAAAGCAACACTGTGACCCCACTTCCAGGAGAGACAGGCCAGGTGATGGACAGTGGGTCCATAGGCTGACTGGCCTGCAGCTGAACACAGGTGAAGAGGCCCTACTCACCAGGCAACTGGGCAAGAAGATGTCAACTAAAATGCTAACAAGTTGCTAAAGGCCAAGTGTGGGCTACTATGAAAGGAAAGATTCCTGGGGACACCAGACACGGGGGATCTATCCTCCCAGCAGGCTCATGGCCCCCTTCCAGATTGCCACAAGGAAGGGCAAGGGCAGGTCAGACTAAGAGAGCTGGCCTAGGTAGTAGAAGGGGATTGGCTTCCTCGGAGGGCACAGGAACCTAACCTTTATCCTTTTTTGGATCTGTTCCACCATAAGAAGTAAAAGACTTAAATCACTGAGAAAGGGCAGCAAACACTATAACCCTCGTAACAGTTGCACGTGTAAAGACACATTACTACTTGACAAAGAAGAGAGGGAAAACCCTCCATCTATGGCAAGTAGGAAAATTTCTATGTCTACCATCTCAGAATTATACCATTGAGGTCTCCTATCCCCACCATACCACAACACAAGACTGCTTGGTTGTGAAGAAAAGCAGGGACAGACACACTGCAAAGTTCCACCATAGAGGCCCAGGTCCATGGGTCCCAGCTGACATCAGATCCCACAGGACAAGACAAGAGAGTGGTGCAAACCAGGAGGTTATTACAGTGACCAGAAGAGAGAGAGTTCCTGTGGCATGAAGTTAGAAGTAGATATGGGGTGGGTTCTGAGGGCACGGCTGATGTTCCTTCCGGACTCTTACTTACGTGGGATAGAAAGAGGGTATCACAAACCTGCTTTGTTTTGAAGAACCCCAGGTTAAGCTTGTTGTCCAGAATTGGCAATAATGCTTCTTTTCATTCTGAAATTACCCTGGCTTGCACAATAAATTGTATGGACTTCCTGAGTTTCAGAGACAGGGGAATCAAGATTGCCGCAAACTGTTTGAAGTCAGCAACAGAGAGGATGAAGTTCTCCTGAAATGGGAAATCTGTGGTTGATACAAATTGAGCAGTATGGTCAGGAGCTCAGTTTTGGATGCATTAAATTTAAGATACCTGTGAGATATTGAAGTACATAACAATAAGTAAGCAATCTATTGTCGAAGTTCATAGTTTGGGAAGAACGATGGACTGGAGATACGACCTTAGCTGTCAACAGCGTATTGAAGGTACTTCTAGCAACCAGGCTAGGTGAGCTCACAAGAGGGAATGTATTAGAGAAGAAAACTGACCATGGACCGAGCCCTGGCCTATTCTAACTCAACAAGAGACTGAGGAGGTTCATCTACTAAGGCAGGAGAAAAACCAACAAAATGCCATTTTATGGATACCAAGAGAAGAATGTGAACATCCATTTTTTAAAAGTCATGCTTTTAATATGACACTAAGTTATATTGACTTTCCCCGAAATTAAACTGTCAGTGAACTTTAAAAAGTTTACAACAGCTAGAAGAAATACTCACATTATTATGTAAGGTCAGAGAGATGCTGAGAGACAACACGATATACATGCAGGTCAGGAGGTTTGGGGTGAGTTTAAATTCAATGTTAACTTCTCCTGGAAATGAAATTCAGCCATGGGCGTAGTCAGTTTGTGTTTCACTTCCCTTATTTGTTAAGTTTTTAGTCCTTCACTCATTCACCATTTATGGAATGTCTATGATATACAGTGCCCTACCAGGATGAGATTCGCATCCCCTAGTTATTAGGAGATGTGCGATACTATATCATTCTGCATGCTACCTGTGTTACAGCCATGGCTTGTGACGCCTCTGGAACAGTCCCATTCAAAACCAGAATGACTCGGGGCCTTCTTTCAACTCATTTTCAGATATAGATATCCCCCCTGGGTGCCAAGTCTTGCCCCAGCTCTGGAAAAACAAAGATGAATAAGACACAACCCTCATGCTCAAGTATTTCACAGTCTAATAGAATGACAGGTGAAAAAAACTACATATATCGTATCTATGCTTTCCTAATATTTTCTCAGTTATCATTCTCAATTAGCAAATGGAAAGATCTAGTTAAGAAACTACAAATGGTAAAGATTTCTCTTACTCACCAAATATTTAAATATTTGGTGAATTGCATACTAGAAAGGAAAACTTTATTTCCCATCAATTTAAAATAGTTAAAGAAATTGAAATTCTTTAAGAGTCTCCTGGAAACAAGTTGATTCCCTGACAACAACTATTACCTTAAATGTTTCTTGACTGAAGGGTGAATTTTGTCTGGGCCAAATAATGCAGAGAGAAGTTGGGGGAAAGTGACAAGAAAATTAAGGTATTAAACCTCCACATACCAACATCGTGACAGCTATTTCCAGGAACAGTCATCTCTCTAAGATTCGGTCAAAAATACCACCTTAGAATTCTCTGAGGGATTCTTTGGTAGTTTGGGTCTCTGTAATAACAAGTCAACTGTTTTGTTGATTTACAATTAAGTTCTATCAAAACTGACAAGCTCTGAGATAAGAAAGCAAATAAATGAAAGTACCCAGAGGGAGAAAAATGCATATTTTCACAGTCTTTTGCATATGCAGTTACTTTGCTACCAAGAAAGCAAGAGCTCATTACAATTGGACAGAGACAAAATGCTTGCCTTTCCAAGGACAACCGCAAGAGAGGAAGAAGAAAATTTTGGATGAAAAGCTGTAAGTCCAAAATGTAAAGAGAAAATGAATCCAGAAAGCAATCAACTAGATCAATAAGCACAAAGGTTTATAATAGTCAAAGGGTTGAATTTTAGAGTTTTTAATTGAAAGATAGTATCATTGATGAGAGAGGAAGAGGGAGAGGGAGAGGGAGAGGAAGAGGAAGAGGAAGAGAGAAGGAGAGTCCCTAGAATCCCAAGTTCTCAATTTTCAACAACTACAGAAGTGTTACTTTGACTGTCTTATGTACATATAAAACTGTTTAACAACAACAACAACAAATTTCTGAGTATACATTTCCCATTGTAATTTGTTAAGTTGATGATTGGCTGTTTTTTTCATCCAGTTCTCTCATCTGTTAGATTAGGGGTATTGATTTAATATGAGTTTAAGGACACAGATTACATATTTCCTTTAACAATCTAATGCTTGTCATATTCAAACAATGACATTTTAAATTGATTTCTAAGGCCAACCTATATAATTTTCAAATATGTGACTAGACCTCAAAAAATGAGATTGCTTTTGCCCTAGAGGCATGATTACAGATGAGGTTTCCATTAAGACCATTTTTCAGCCTTTAGAAAATTTTAAATGACACCTTAATAATAGGTAACTTCCCAACATGAAACATTAGCACAGACCTTACCCAAATACAATGTATATTTAATACATCTCAGGAAATGCTAACATTCGGTTCTCTCACTGCCCCTTCACTCAAACAATGAGCAAAAATATTACAAAAAGACAATTTTGGGGCCAGGGATACAGCTCAGTGGCATAAGTGCCTGCCTAGCAAATACAAGGTCATGAGTTTGATTCCTGGTGCTCCCCCCTCAAAAAAAAAAAAAAAACCCAGACAATCTTTATCTCCCAGAACTAATATTATTGCTATAATAGTCAATGTGACAAAATGCTTCAGAACTAAAATGCCAAGCTTGACTTGCATGACCCATGCTTCTGCCAAGTCTTCCAGGAAATAGCTACCATTCCAGCATGCAGAGCCAATATGATAAAGAAGAGGATGAAATTCCAGGGATGCCAGAATGACCATCTGCCATGTGCCCCCTACTGACCTCTTGCAATGCCAGATTCCTAACCACAGCAGCCCTGTGCAAAAGTGAAATATGAAAGCGGCAAGGGTGAATCAGCAGGCTATTAGCACTAGCTAGTATGTGACTAGATGTTGGTAGCTGTCTCTTTAGAAACAAAAAGATATATACAACTCAGTGACTGCAGTGTCTGTGTATTGCATATGTATATAGAGATGCCGGTATATTTTACATGTAATAGTTTCAATCTCAATAATAGTTGTAAGCATTGAATAGAAAGATGCTCTATGGCACATAACCCAAAGCACTATGAAGTCTTCTTTTCTATGTAGTGATACTAAAAGAAAGTTTTAAATGTGTAACAAGTTACAGAGAGCTTATATAAGAATAAATTCTATCATTATTTCTAAGTTGGCACTCATGATCACCATTGTACTCTTAGTCCCATCTCTCCTAACACTTGCAGGTATCACTTGAAATATTTCCATGCTGATGTTAGTACAGTCTCAAATCTGTCAGCATAAGACTTGTTCACAATACTAGAGACAAGTACCTGGAGCGGTACTGCCATACCCACACTCCCCAATCCCCGCTCTCAGGGGCCGCTGCCTCGGGCACCATGTGACAGCGGATACATCACACAGAGCCCATGTGGACGTAGAAGAGCAAAGCATCCAATGCTCTCCCAGGTTCAAATGAAACAGGCCAGCATCTGGACCTTTTTTTTTTTTTTTTTAAAGAAAAAGAGCTTTAACTCTCTTCATTGCACAATAATTAAAATATTTTTAATGCCTAAGTGTATGGAATCTTTTTCCTATTGAGACAGAGCTAAATCTTCTGGATGAACATGAAAACCATGCAAGAAATAAAATTCTTCAATGAATAATCAGATCCAGACAGAACATTTTAGATTCAAGTCACATAGCCAAATGCTCAACATTATCTCCCATCAGAAAACGCTTCTGGTTGGCTATGAGACACAAAATCTGCTTCTAGTGAGGTTTTGTTCTCTATCACGAGTGTGCTTGTGAGCCAGCAAGATCAGGACGGGAAAGATTTCGTGACTTCCTTGGTCACAAATGTTATTTCGGTGTGGATCTTTTGGCATGGACACGAGCTGAAGGTGACGTTTTGCTGCTCTGGTGGAATAGACAGCAAGGACTCAACCAAGTTGTTTCATCTTGATTGTCACACTGCCACGCCACAAATCCAAGAGAGATTCAGCGTTTGACAACAGCCTTGAGAATAATTCATCTGTTCATGTCTCCAAAAAGGCTGGATGTCACCACGGTTCTCGGGCTGCAGGGCTGCCTTACCTCAATGTGTCACCTCTGTCCTCCTCCTTTTTTGCCTATTAATACAGACTTTTGAGGTGAAATAATCTTCTTTCTTAATATAGTTTTTTTTTAATAAAGGAAGGACTAAGACAAAAATCCTTAAAGGCATAATAAAATATTATTTTGAAAGGCCTGAGAAAGTTGTACACTTTGATATAACCATAGTGATTTCTCATAAATGTGAATCTGAGGAAGAACTCAGTAGAGATCTCCAGTCTTATGCCCCCGAAACAGACATTTCCGAGACCAGTAAGAAAATTATTTGAGGTGATAGATACACTAATGATCCTGATTTTATCATCGCACATTTTATAGATGTGTTAATATATCACCTATATATTCACAAATGGGTGGGATTATTATGAGCCTATGAAAATTAAAATAAATGTATAAATTAAAGCCTTTCTTCAGTGTGCATACTTAGGTTTTTGACTAGATTTGGTCCAAGACCCCCAGTTTGTCTACTTGGTCTAGTGGCTGTGGTGAACCATCGGTGACCATGGGGTTCACTGACCTCTCCAAAGAGCAGAGGAGGGAAAACAGTGTGTGTTTAATTTCCCTGAGGATGAGAACATTCTTCTGGCAATCTGGTCACCCTGGTTGTTTTGGAGCTCCTCGCTACTTCAGGACAAAGACAGACCAACGAGGAGGCTAAAACCACCAAAAGTGGCTGGTTTTGAACACTGTCCATAGAGTTACTCTCTAGTGTTGATTCAAAGATAATGTTTCATTCATATTTTAATATGTCCAAAATCAGGTTGGGAGCTTACAATCAATAGTTTCATTTAATTGAAGTGGCAGGATTCTTTTTCCTCCCTAGTGCGAGTAAAACAATGGGGAAGGATTTGACTTTCTAAGAAAATGATAATATTTCTCATTCAAGGCTGAAATTCATTTCCCCTAGAGCCTCCTTATCCCTGCCTGAGTAACCACCTTTCTTAGTAGAGCTTATGTTCTGCTTCCTTTCCCTGTTGCCACGGAAAAGGGCCCTTTTGGAAGTATGTTTCCCAGAGAAGAGCAGACATAGTCATTAAGCTATCAATTTTTAATTACTTGGGAGCTGGATGCGATAAGACTTTGTTTAGGGATGGACTTTCTTGTAAAACTGGGAGTTTATCTTTTTAAAAATAATTAAAATTCCTTTCCAAGGGACCAGAGGGAGAGGACGATTCTTGAAGGTTAGCGCGTCCTGCATACCACCTCTGCCTTCTGGATTAGTATCCCCGGAGGAGCGGAGCCCGCCTGTCCCGGAGCTGGCCCGGAGCCCGGTTCCCTTGACAACGGACTCTCCAACTCTGACGCCACGCGCCACCTGGTGTCCACTTGAGGAATGTACAACGAGTGGCTGCTGAAGAGAAGCGGTTAGGCCAAAAAAGAGACATTTGTGGAGCAAAAAAGAAGCCTGAAGGATATGCCAAGGTTTGGATGTAGCAAACAGAACCAGAAAGATAGTCTCCAGCCCATGAGGTGTTAAAGCCCACTTGTCTGTTTAACCATATGAGATTAAGGGCAGTATATGAGTGATCATAATGCAACTTAACTATTTTTTTTTAATGCTACTGTGTAAAGGGCATCAGAATAGAAGCCAGCTATCCTCAGGATCACTTCTGGCTCTGCCATTAATCAGCAGATTGCTTGGTGGCAGACATATTAGTGAGTACTTGAGGAGCCTGTTTGAGCTTGGCATTGTGTAGACTATGTTTTTCAAACCTCACTGGGGACATAGTAAACCTAGGGGGTTCAGCTTGTGAGAGTGATGTTACAATTCCACTAGGAAATGAAGTTCAAGGACATTAGATTATTTCCCCACGGTCACATAGCTGATAAATGTCAGGGCTAAAGTAGAAAATTTTCACTGGGCATCCATGTCAATCCAAAACAAAAACCTTGAAGAGGAAAGGTTTACCTTGACTCACAGTTCCAGAGATTTCAGTCCAGAGTCAGATAGCTCTGTTGTTTTTAGGGCTGTAGTAAGGCAGAAACGTAGTGGAAGGCGTGGGAGAAGAAAGCTGCTCACGTCACAGCAGCCGGGAAGCAGAGAAGGAACAGGAGAGGCAGAGAGGAAAGAGCCAGGGAGCACACATGGTCCTGCACCCCAAGGCTGCACCCTGATGTCCTCCTCCACTCAGCTGGGTGCCATCTCCTGTTTCCTCCTCTTCCCAATAACACCATCAAAGAATGATCTCAGCAGTGAATCAGTTTCCTTAAAGGTAAAGCCTTTATGATTCAGTCACTCCCTAAAATGCCCATCAGCTGGTAATTAAGCTTTTAGCACAGGGCAGGGTGTTCCAAATCCAAACTGTAACAGCACGTACTGGCTACACAGTGGGAACCCAGTAAACAGCCGTTTACAGAAGAGAACTCAAATTTGCCTGATTGGAATCACCACTCATCACCCCTACACAGTACTCTCACACGCTGAAATAACTTGGACCCTGGCTTGGGATGCCTGCCTCTCCTTTCTGTTACCTGTGCAGTATTCTGGAAGTGGCACTTAGGGCAGGATTCAGGAGCTCCAACACCAGGGAAGGGGTCATTCTCTTAGCTAAGAGGCATGAATGCAGCAAGCACCAGAAAGCCTCATCAAAGGCCTGATAAGGATGTAAAATGCTTGCTGCTGGGAGTAAAGTTGTTTACCCATTGGCATGGCTATTCTAAATTGCTAAGAAAAGTTTACTCCCAATCTTCTTTTTTTGTGATCTCCTGGCCTCATCTAAGATCAAATGATTTCCCAGTAAAAGTCAGGGTTCCGGAGTGATTCCTACCCCCCCGTGGCTGTCTGACATCTCCATCCCTGTGCAAATGCCAAGAATTGCATCACATCACTTCAGCACCAGTCAGCACCACCCCGCGGCCCCCAACCATCCATGCCCCAGCACCACACATCCCTTGAGCCAGAGATGAATCACAAACATAAGGAAAAAAAAGCACATAAACATATGGAGGAAATGAAACTCTCTCGGAAAGTGGCAGAATTTATTTTCACTCTCCAGGAGCTGTCCTCCAGACTTTCAAACCTCCACCTCCTTGAAAAAGCATCTGGAAGTTCAGAATGACTTGCACCTGGCAAATGCCTGAGCCATGACTCTTATATTGTGTATCTATTTTCTCACTGAAGACTTTTGAGAGCACTACAGGAAGAGCGTTTCTCTCATCTTTTGCCATCTGCACTCTTGAGAGGTTTCAGTTTTGTTTAGGGCAACTCATTAACAACAACAACAACAATAATAATATCTTGAATCTCAGGGAAGCTTTGAAGTAAATGAGATCATGTCTATAAAAGTTATGTGTAAGCTGGCAAGAGCTATGAGTGTGTGCAACTCTGGGTACAGTTGCTGTAATATGGGAATAAAATATTTCATGGAAGAATCAGACTCACACTACACATGGGAGGACCCTAAGAAGAGAAATTCTCTAAGGGGAAAGCAGAGAATCAGAGTCACTAACCAGTGCACTGAGAACCCTGGCACCAATGGGCACGTTATTCTACTTCTCTAATTCTCAGTCCCTCACCTTTAATGCTAAGGCCTGGAGGTTTTGGAATATTCATGGAAGCATGGGAACCTGGGGCTGTCCCCTACAGGCTGTCTAGCCCTCAGAAAGTTACTTCAGTTCTCTACATTTCATTGTAAAGTATGGATGATAAATAGTAGCACCTACCTTACAGAGCTGCTGTGAGAATTCAGTGAGGTGATACTTAAAACAGTGGTTGGCACATGTAAGTGCCCAGTAATTACACCATTTTTACCACCATGGAAGCATGGTGACAATGAAAAAAGAAGGGCATGAAGCAACTGGATCATCAGCTGGTATGTATTCAGTAAACATTAGCAGTGGGCTACTTAGGATTTTGAGCTAGAGACCTCTTTAAGTTCAGTGCGGGATGTTTTGACTGGACCAGCTAGGAACGGTTGAGGAGCAGCAAGCCATCTGGCTGAAGGACAGATTCCCAGGGACACTGAGGAGAGCTTCACTGCAGAGACCTGTCAATTCTAAAGCAGAAAGCATGTGACTATTTCAGAAAACAAGAAAGAGCTGCAGCATTTCACCATTTAATGACTTGTGCTTTTTTTTTAACTTGGCATAGGTTGTAGATCAGAAAGGGAATGAGAATTGAATCTACAGAGAGAAAGACTAGATACATAGTCCTCACAATAATGCTGAGAAGCATCAGTGAAGATTTGGGTTATGACCTGATGAAGATGAAGAGATGGAGTACAACTCGGTCATGCGGAAGAACTAACAGACCAACAAAGTTAATTGGATACGAGACATAAAGAGGAGGGATCAAAGGTTATTTTCCATCCAGGAAGTCAGAGGAAAAAGGAGTCATGGGTAGGAGATGATTTTCTGAGCATACGACATGTTCAGGTGAAAGGGGGTGGTCTGGAGCTCGGGAGTAATGACAGAACCGGAGATAAGGATGTGAAACTCATCTAGAAGACTGTGAAAACAGACAACAAAATAGTCTTCTCATTCTCAATCCCATTTTGGGAAAAGAAAAATCAATACTTTGCTAAATACTACTAGCAAAGCTTATTTAACAACATCTGTAGGTATATAAGAGTAAATAGATATAGATAGAATGTCATGATTAATTAAGATTTATTCCATGAATTCTAGAATGGGTTAAAAATAGAAAGTCTATTAGTACAATTTGCCATACTATCAATTAAATTGGCAAGATCAATAAATGCAGAAAAAACATTTGATGGTTTCTACATCCATTTACTATATAAACACCTCTTAGCAAAAGGAAGAGAAATTTTGTTTTAATTTCTTAGAAAAAGAAGTGAAATGTCTTAATACAACAAAGAATGTCTACCAACATGTATAACAAACTTTATATTCCCTGGCATAACATGAAGTGTTCCTTTTAAAATCAGAAACTAGACAAAAACACATTCCACTATCATTTCCATTCAACATTGCACTAGATGTCCAAGACAGTACAGTGAGACAAAGAGAAATAAGAAAATCATAAAGAAATAAAATATGTATTATCATACATATAGAGAAATTGTTGAAAATCAATAAATCATCAATTTATAACAATTTTCTTGCAAATTTGCAGATCAACATATGAACACCAATTACACATCCAAACACTAACAAATGTGTTTTTGAAAAGATACCACTTATATTAGAAACAAATATATGACAGTAAGGAATAAATCCAAACCAAATATGCAAAAGACATTTATAGAGAAAAATTTTATATATTGCGAGATATTACAGATATCCCAAATAAATGGAGATATATATGCTATTCATTAATTAAGAAACTGAATATTAAAGTTGTTAATTTTCCTAAAGTTCATTCATTAATTCAATGAATCAAAACAGCTAAGAATCCAAACAAGTTCATAGATTTAACAGTATGATTTTCAAATGTATATGAGAAAATAAAAGATCAAAAGTTAATGTAAAAATTTTAAAGAAGAAAAACAAGATTGAGGGATTTGTCCCACGTAATGTTGATATTTCATATCCATCTGTAGCAATACTGGCCAGAGATAAAGAAAAGACCATTACTCAAAAACAGAGATTCCAGAAACTGACCTACATATGTCTAGAAACCTAATATAGGACACACGTAGCATCACAGGGTACTAGGGAAATGAAATGAATTATTCCATATGTCATGCTAGAACAATTTTTACCTTATAGAAAAATTGAAGTATATCCATAGTTCACACTATAGAGAAAAAGTAAATTTCAGGTGATTATAAACTCGAATATGAAAAAAGAAACTTAAAACTTAGAAAATATTGAACACAGTTATTTTTGACTTTTACATAAATCTCAAAAGTTATAAGCCATGATATAAAATATTCATAAACTCAAGTATACTAAAACTTGTTATTTAAGTTAATTGCACCCTATAAAAATGAAAAGGTTGGCTAGGGATGTAACTCAGTGGTAGAGTTCTTGCCTTGCATGCACAAGGCCCTGGGTTTGATCCTCAGAACCACACACAAAAAATGTAGACAACGGTTATCTTTTTATAATTTGCATAACTATAAAAGCATAGTAGCCATAATATAATAACAAAGGACAGAAAAACGATAAGGGAAAAGACAACTGAAATGAAAAGTGAGCCAATAGTACGAAGAGGCAAAGAGGCTGGAAAGGGAAGCTCACCGAAGGACAGCACTGTGAAAAGCAGCTGCGAACTTACATCGAGCAACTGGACTGAGCGTCCACCTTGGCTGGGTCTGCAGGTCAACACAGTCCCTGGAGAGCAATTGCCATTTCTGATGGAGTTGAAGGTGAACTCATGTTTTAACCCCAGAATTTCATTTCTCGGTGTGGACCGCCAAGGGCACAGTATTGGCTCTGTGGGCATTTGGAAATTTGTTCTCTATCATCTGATTTAAATCCAGCCCCATCATAAGCATATGACAAAATTAGCAATCTTATTTTTAAAAATATGAACAGTAATGAGTTGAATCCACTTAGCTACACAAAAATGTTAGATCGCCTTGTGTAGTCACAATCGGTTGAATTTCCTGTGATTCACATCATTTTCTAGTTTAATGCTTATTGACTAATAAAACTTTTCTTTCTCTCAAAGAAAGATCAAACTCATTAGTTAATAATCAGGGAAATGAAACGCAAATTTAAACAATGAGATACTATTATCTACCCATCAAAAGTAAGCAAATAATTAAATCTGACAGTAGCAAATATCTGTGAGGCCCGGAGCAGCTGTAAATTTCATACACTGCTGGAGGAAGTGTGAACTGGTAGATCTACTTTGGAAAACACCTTGTCACTGTCTATTAAATGTGAAGGAACACAGTCCCTTCTCCCGCAGCTTTCTCCTTCTTTGTGTGTTTGTTCCCAAAGGAAACACTTGCATTTGTGCATCAGGACACGGAGATCCTGATATTCGTTTACAGCAACACAATTTTTTAACAGCCCAAACCAGGAAACAACACAGCATTTTAAGAATAAAACAGACAAATGTTAGCTACCCACAGTAATAAGAATGAATGTCCCACGCACATGTGTCATGAAGAATTAACTTCGTTCAAGGCCTTTGTCTTTGGTTAATGAGAGCTGATCTCTGGAAATAACAAACCGGGTGAACATGAACATGTCCACGTTTGCCTATGGGCCTCGATCACGAGGTAGTCTAATAAGTGATTCATGATGGCTTTGGACTACCTAGTTCCCACTCCACCCTCAGAGGGGCTGAAGATTAGCATTCCATCGCCCGGGCAGTCAACCATGGAGACCTAACAAGAACTCTGGACACTAATGCTCGATGACCTTCCAACATTGTGACACTACGTGTATGTTGTCGTATCTTCTTTATGGGAAAGTAGAACTGTTGACATACATTGTTTTCTGGAAAGAAACACTGTCTGTGACCCCAGGGAGAGATGATCAAAACTCCTAAAGTTTAGTGATTCTTGATCTATGTATTTCTTCCTTGGCTGATTTTAATTTTTCCCTACAAGAAGCCACAAATGTGAGTATAACAGCTTCCAATGAAGTATGTGACTCTTTTAACTAATTAGCAAATGAAAGGGGGGTTTTGAGACCCTCCTAACCTTGCAATGGGTGTCAGAAGTGAGAGTGGTCCTAAATGTCCCCTCCCTAACTTTGCAATGTTCAAGCAAAGAAGTGAGTACCATACATACATACATACAGACAGACATACATACATACAACATTGTACCATTTATACACAGGCAAAACAATGAGGGCCCTGCATCTTTTTGTGCAGATTGTACACTGCACAGTTGTAGAGAACATTTTCTTTATCCTAGCTCTTGTAAATAGTGTCTCCCTAAACTCACACAGGCACAAGCTACTGAAATGGACAAGGAAAGATTATATCAAGCAAGTTCAGTAACAGTATAAAACTACAGGAAGGCTAGCCTCAAAGTTCATGACATTGGTTACTTCTTTGGTAGGGAAAACAATAATGATGCTATGCTGGGGACTTCAGTTATAATACAGATGGAGCAGTAAGGCAGGAATATTATTTTATATTTTATGCTGGTTGGTAGATGCATGTTGTGCTTAAAATTTTTTGAACTCTATATTTAATGGGGAAAAGATGAAAATAACCCAGACAGAAGTGGTCAGAGAACCATCAAGGAAATTAGAGAGGACACGAAGTTCAACAGTGCTTTGAAGAAAATGAGAATGATAAGTGGTCTGCAGATTCAGCAACTTCGTCATTCAAAGAACAATTGCAATTGAACAGTTAGAGTGAACTCAGATTGCAAAAGGTTGAGGAGGGAGTTGGAGTGATAGAGTAAAAACAATGAGTGCTGACACACTCTGGAATTCATCAGCAGAAAAGAGGTTGAAAAAAGAACTATAACAGCATATGCAGTTAAAGTTGAGTCTTTTTCGTTTTGTTCTGAGAGAAGGAAATTTTGGTAGAAAGGAAAATACTAAAAATTGGAAAGGAAAAATATAACTTTATTTTCATTCTTTGGAAATAGTCACCCTTTTTTCTCACATATATACTAAGCATATGATATAGTAGTTCCAAGTAACTTAACATTTTCTTAGTGATGTCAGCAAGACAGCAGAATCAGAGGTGGTAGAGTCTACTGCCCCTCACAGAATGTTCAACTAGCAACATGTCAAACATGTTTTTGAAAATCTTAATACTTGACATATTAAAAACCTTAATACTCTGACATATCCACATTGTCTGTAGACTGGAATGAAAATCAAAATATGAAGGCAGGAAGAAGAATGGTTTCACTTTGATAATGCCACCCTTCTCTCGCCCCAAAGTTGGCACAGCACTAGACAGATTATTTCACTGTATCCATGTTTCATTCAGAGAGAAGAGCATACTAAAGGCTGTCATCTGGCATTATCAGTATTCAGTACCTTTACCAGAAGACTACTCTTGTCTTACCTCATGGGACAAACTGTAGTAACAGCAGAGTTAGACTGTCTGGGGGCATGTAGAGACCAAGAAAGGAGGCATAGATTGCAGATGTGGCTCAGTGGTTGAGCACTTGAGGATTAAACCTCAGTTATCCTCAGCACTGAAAAAAAAAAGAAAATTAAAAAAGAAGTATCAGAGGTTCAGATCCATACACAGATCAGCCTGGGTACCTGACTAGAGGCACCATGCAATGTCACAGCTCATTTTCAAGGCTGAGCTGGTTGCCTTTAGAAGCACGGTGAAAAGCTCAACCTAGCTTGAATGTCTTGACATCCAGCTTCCATACCAAGCCTCAGAGCCACTCCAATGCCCCCCACCCAGGCAAGGAGATGCCTGCCTTCGTGGTTTTCAGAGAAGCATGGGAACCAGGCCAGCTTGATCTGACAAGTCAAATAGCTGCTCAATTCAACCAAAAGCCCACCCCTCAGCTGCAGCCTGATAAGGAAGAAATCCTCAATATGGATTTCTACCAATCCTTTTCCCCATTTTTATTGGTATATACATGCATCAAGGGGAATTGGTACATACACACATCACATCTTTATCCTTCGTGCTTACCCTTCTCTCCTTCTCATCTCCTCTCATCTCCAAATCTCCTTCCTATCTCCTCGAAGTATATCTCCGTTTCCTGTAGATCCTGCCGATTCTAGACAATGATCTTGCCTAATATCAGGATCCAGCCTATAGTCTAACCCAACTGCAAACCCTAAATAGCAAAATGGCCTTACCCTCTAAAAATATATTGTATGACCAGCCTAATCAGCACCTGCCATAGTCCCCAGCTAGCAGCTCTACTTGACAGCAGATTTCAGGCAGTGGTCTCAACCAACAGCAGAGGTTAGTAATCAGACCCACTCAACATTGAATCAGAGACAGAAATGCACCAAACTACAGAGCATGCAACAACCCCCACCTGTCTAAGGTCATCATCAGTAGGCCCTTCCAGGATCAAAGACTAAAATAAATTGTGAAAATTTATTCCTTCCAAAGAATACCAATAAAGGCTATGAAAAAGGAATGTCTTTTCAAATGTCCAGATTAAGATGAAAGGACCCAAGGATTATAAAAAGGATCAAGGAATCATGATACCTTCAAAGAAATTAATAGAGCTCATATAATAGAACTTAAAGAAATGAGGATACAGTGGGGCACACCTGTAATCCCAGCTGCTTGTGAGGCTGAGGCAGGAGGATCAGAAGCTTGAGTCTAGTCTGGATAAGTTTATCTCAAAATAAAAATCAAGAAGCCCTGGGGATGTAATCCAATGTGAGGCCCTGGGCTCAACCCCACTGACACACATATGACCCACATACACACACACCAATGCACGTGTGTGCGTGCACACACACACACACACACAAAGAGGAAGAAATGGAGATCTGTGAAATTGCTGAGGAAAAATTAAAAATAGTCCTCTTAAAGAAAAAAATAAATGGATAAGAGATCAAATGAAATCTGGAAAACAATACATGCAAAAAGTGATAATTTGGTAAAGAAATAGAAGCAAAAATAAGGAATCAAAAAGAAATGCTAGAGATTAAGAATACCACAAATGGACTAGAATAAGTTCAATAAAAAATTTCAATAGTAGACAATCAAGCAGATAAATCAATGAGCTACAGACATCATTTTTAATTATTAAATCAAAGGAACAAGAAAAAGAAAGAGTAGGAAAGTCTACAAGAATTATTGGATAAAAGGAGATCAAGCATTTGCATAATAGAAATTACAAAAATGAAGAAAGAAAAAAAAATCAGAAAACACATTTAAGCAAATAATGTCTTAAAAATTTCCAAATCTCAGGAAAGAGGCCCAAACCTAAGTACAGGAAGGACAGAGTTCTCCAAACAAATTCAAGGAAGAGTTCACCAAGTGTGATAGTTAACAGACTGTGTCAGCTTGAATATAAAATGCCCCACTAAATTGGATCAGCATAGTTCTGGGTATGGAAGACCCAGCTGAGGAGGGATTGTCCCCAGAAGGACATAAATGGGAAATGATAAAGGAAGGCTCACTGCTGTTTCTTCAGAAGAGCTCCAGTCTTCACCTTCACCTCGGATGTCACCTCCTGGCTTCCAGCCCAGACCCTTCAGCTTTCCATCATGGATGCTTTGGCCTCCTGATGCAGACTCGCCCAGGATACGAGAGTGGGACCCAGGCCTTCGCCTAGATAGTTCAGATTTCCGATACAGAGAAATGAAACCTTTCCAAGTTAAGCAGAACCTGAGAGAATCCAACACCACAAAATGAGAACTATATGAAGTTTTTAAGCATGATAACTGCCATCATGAAAACACATGCTGAGTGTGGTAGTGAACACCTGTAATCCCAGCACACTGAGAGACTGAGGGAAGACAATCGCAAGCTCAAGTCCAGCCTGGGAAATTTAACAACTTAGTGAAATCCTGTTTCAGTGTAAAAGCATTAAAAATGATTGTAGATATAGGTCATTGTGAAGGCTTTAGTTTAGATTCAGTCCTTGATGTTGGAAATTACTTTATATATATAATTATTATATAATGTATAACTATTAATATATTTTATATATTATATATAATAACTATACATATGAGAGACAGAGAGAATCAAAAACTGTATATACACTTCAGGAAAAGAAAAACAGTATGATGTTTTTCAACAGATGGCATTATTCTTGTATGGGGAACTTCAGGGGATGTTGTATATTGCACAAAAGCCCCCATACTGCTGGCCCCTAGAGAAGAAATTGAAAATACATCTGTACCAATCTCAATGACCAAGGTTACCCAGGCAGCAGTTTGTTGTACTAATAAACATCTGGAAGTTAATGGCCACCACCTTGAGCACATTTTGTAATTGTAGAGGCCAACAGTAAGTTGTATTAATCTTGTGATATCTCAATAAATTAGTATTAAAATATGTATGCAAGTTTTTGTTTTCCTGAAGTGTGTATACATTTTTTGGCAGATATCCGTTCTCAAGACAGGAGATAACAACAGGTTGCAATCAAAGATCTCTTCATCATACTAATAAAACTGCTAATAAGCCAAAATATCTGTCAGCATCAACCATAGCATTTAGGATCAGTTCTATCACTCCAAGATTCCCAATATGATTGCCAAGGTTGAGGGCAAGGGAAATGGAATCAAGACAGTTATAGTCAACGTGACTGACATTCCCAAGGTGCTTAAACTTAAGTGTCTTGCACTGTATCCCACTAAATCTTTTCTTTGTGAGTTGGGAGCAAAGCTGGATCTCAAAAGGCAAATGTATAGGCAACACATGTCAGATAAATTCATTTGAAAATTTGTTGTGTGGTAATCATGAGACCAATGTGCTTTTCAATCTGAAACAGCAAACACTATGGAATTCTTGTAAATTCTGTGGCTATCAAGGTATAGTTGACATACATCGTAAACTCTCCGCATTCATTCTCAAAAACCCACCTGAGAATAGTGACAGTGGCATAGGAAAGAAAGAAAAGGAAAAGAAAAACAGAAAATGAAAATGGTTCCATATCCAGCAGTCAGACACTACCTCTACCACCACCATGAAATGAAATGAAATCAGTCTTCCCCTCACGTTCTGTGGAAGAGCATGATGATGGCTGAGAAGAGGATACAACTAAGGAAGAGTAGAGCCAAAGGATGGATGAAATCAATGACTACACAGACGTTCTGACCCTCAGTGATGATTTGGAAAGATCTGTAGAAGACCATGTGAATATCCTGTTTGATTTTGTTAAGAAAAGGAAAGAAGAGGGAATTGAATTATCTGACAAAGAAATCGTTGCTGAAGCAGAAACCCTAGGTATAAAAGCCACAGGACCACTTGTTCTGACTGAAGTTCTTCTGAGTAAGACTAGAGAACAAATTAAGCTCAGCAGTACCTTCTTCACTGTGCGGAATGTCTGATATCAATGCATCTATCTCAGGTCATCTCCAAGATTCCACATATCTTGAAGGCAATGTATGATGTTGACCTGTTAGAGAAGGAGGCTATTATCAGTTTATCAGACAAGGTCTCTAAGAATTGCATTTCAAAAGAACTTGCCAAGGAGATTTGTGTCAAAGCAGAGCCATTTATAAAATGGTTTGAGGAAAAGACGATCTTGTAGTGGTGAAGGAGATGAAGATAAGAACACTGAAGTGGTGTATTTAAAGACTGCCTCAAGTGTGACAAGGATGATGACATGGATATTGACACTATTTAAGAGGATGGATGAAACATAATTTAACAGTGTAATGCTGCAAATATTTCTCCATTACCAACCAGTATGTGCAAAAGCTAAAATGGTTTATCATCATGTCACATTTTATACTAAAAATCTGTTAAAGTGAGTGATCTATAATAAAACCAAATGAGATATCTAGAGGGTCCATACACCTATCAGTGAGCAGATGTAGTTTACTTATAACATGTTTCATTTGGAAGAACCAGTGGTAGACATACTTGAATTGCATTACATAGTTATAAAAATAATGATTTGGTTCTGGCCATTCTTCAAAAAAATGATTAATTCTGCAAATAGATATAATAACTATGAATATATATGTACCCAAAAAGGTATCATACAAATACATAAGGCAAATATTATTACTTAAAAGGAGACATAAACTCTAATACAATACGAGTGGGGAACCTTATCACTGACCTTCTTCAATGGGCTGAACACTCAGAGAGAGATACAACAAAGAAATACTGAAACTGAATTATACAGAGCAAGTAAATTTTAAGGCATTTGCAGAACATTTCATCCAACTGTATCAGAATACATGTTTTTCTTACTGGCAGATGGAACAATCTCCATGATAGATCATATACTAGGTCATAAATAAAACTCAGTAAATTTCTAAAAACTGAAATAACATCATGAATTTTCTCAGACCACTACAGAATAAAACTGCAAATCAATATCAAGAATGTAAGGTATACAAATATATGAAAACTAAATAACACTCTTAAATGACCAGTGAGTAACTGAAGAAATCAAAAAGGAAATAAAAATGTCTAGAAAATAATGACAATAGAAAATTCCACAATTTGTGGATTAAAGCAAACTGGGTACTGAGAGGGAAGTTTATAGCAATAAATTCATGCACTAAAAAATAAAAAGATTTCAAATAACTCATAGGATACCTCAAAGACTTCAAAAAGCAGTAATGAGCCAGCTCTGAATTAGTAGAAAAAAGAAAATAAAGACCAGAGCAGAAATAAATAAAATCAAAACTAAAAAAATACAAAACTTCATTGAAACAATTTTTAAAGGATAAATTTGACAAACCCTTAGCTGCTCATAGACCAACCAAGAAATAAAATGAATGTAGCTGATATCACGGAAGTACAAAAGGTCATAATAAACTGCTATGAACAATTGCATGCTACAAAACTGGAAAACCTAGAGAAGAAATGGATAAATTCCTGAACACATATAACATATCAAAACTGAATCAAGAAGAAACAGAAAATCTAAACAAACCAATAATGATTAAAGACATTTAAATAGTAGGGAGAAATCTCCCATAAAAATGTTCCAGATCTGTTGAATCCTACAAAACACTTGCAGAAGAACTAATTCCAATTCTTTTTAAACCATTTTTATAAATTGAAATGGAAGAAATCCTGATACCAAAACCAGATGTTATGGGTTAGATAAGAAGTGTTCTCACAAAACCTCATGTTTGGAAAGTGGTTCGATCAAGGGGGTGCTGTACTCATAAGTAGATCAATTCACTGATGAGTTTGTAGCTAATTTGCTGATAAGAGGAAGGGCCTGGTTAGAGGTGGGTCACTGAGGGTGTACTTGCAAAGGGTGTATCTCTCTTCTGGGCTCCTCCCTTCTCTCTTGGAATCTGGGCTGCCATCGAAGAGCAGCTGCTCTCCACACAGGCCCTCTGCCATGCTGTTTCTGCCTTGGAGCCTCCCAACCCTGGATTGAAACTGTGAGCCAAAATAAACTGCTCCTCCTTTAAACTCAGATGTTGGATATTATGTCTCAGTGATGAGAAAGTGACTAAGACACTAGACAAAGATTCAAAAGAAAATTTCGTCACCATATCCCTGAGGAACACAGATGCAAAAATTCTCAATAAAATTCTATTAAACTAAATTCAATAGCAAAACAAACAGATCATATACCATGATCAGGTAGAATTTATCCCAGGGGTGCTAGGGTGGATTGACACATGCAAATCAATAAACATCATACAACACATCAATAGAATAAAGGACAAAAATCTTATTATCTTTTCATTAGATCCAGAAAAAGCATTAGATAAGATTCAACATTCTTTCATGATCAAAAAGAAAATCTAAAAACATTAGATGTAGAAGAAACAAATCTCAAAACACTAAAGACTACAAAATAGCCAATATCATACTAAATGGAGAAAAATTGAAAGCATTCCTTCTGAATTGGGAACAACACAAGATGGTCTACTTTCACCACTCTTATCTAAGATAGTATGAGAAGTCTTAGAAAGAGCAACTAGGGAACAGAAAAGAATAAAGGGCATCTGTTGCAAGGAGATTAATTCAAGGGGTTGCAGGGAGAACAATTACATATAGTACACACATTTATATTATCATTTCATGATGGTCACCCAGAGCTAAATATAAGGAAGTGCAGGAAATTTGTCCACAAAACTGAAGACCTAGAAAATCCAGCCCAGGGCCTGGATCCCACAGCAATGTCCTGCATGAGACCAGCTGAAGACCTACAGCCCAGGACAATGAGTCATGCAAGTCTATTTCATGGATCTGCACTGGGAAGGCCCAAAGCTCAGTGATGAAAGCTAGAAAAATCTATGCCAGTTGGGTAAAGGATCTGTGCCAGTAGGTTAAAGTTTCTGCAGTGGTACCAAGAAGCAATGCTCAAAATAAGAACCAGGGCTCCCCCCAAAAATACCACAGCCATCCTCAGCAACAATGAGGTCCCAAGCGCCATCAACAATGAGGTCCCAAGTGCCACCAACAATGAGAACAGCTGAGTACATATCTAGGAGCCAGTGTGAAAAACTTCTGGAGATTAAACAGCACACATCTTCCCCTCCGGAGCCAGGAAGTGATGCTCAATGCAAGGACCAGAACTCCCCCAAAGTGTACTGCATCCACTCTCAGCAACAAGGTCCTGAGCTCCTCCAATGACAGTGACTGAATTCGTATCAGGGAAGCCAGCATGACAAGCTCCTCCAAGAGAACCAACAGCTCCAAACAACACCCAGGGGAACTCACAATACTATGCCGTTCCTCTCTACATCTCTTTTTAATGCTGGCAACTTTCCTCAGGTGGGCCAGCTACACTCAGCACCATGCTGATTCAATTCAGGTGGTGTTAAGTTGACCATCAGTATTTAATCCAAATTGGAAAACAAAAAGTGAAATTAGCCATGTTTGCAAATGACATGATTTTGTGCATAAAACAACTAAATGACCCATCAACAAAAATGTTAAGACTTAAAACCAATTCAGTAATGTTGCAGATACAAAATCAACATGCAAAAACAGTAACATTCATATTAACAAGCCGGCCCCAACTTTGTACCTGCTTCTTCGCTGGACAAACTGCACCCCTGCCCCTATAGCTTTGCTGGTTGCAGCCCATGTGACCTCTCTAAAACAGCATAACACTAAAAAAAATAGACACTTTGGTAAATAGAATAAAATGAAGAACTCAGAAATGAATTCACATATGTACACTCAATTTTTATAAAGATGCCATGAATACACAGCATGAAAAGGACTGTATCTTCAATAATTGGTGTTTTAAAAATTAGGTATTAACATGCAGAACAATGAAACTGCACTCCATCCCATTCCATAAGCAAAACCCAACTCAAAATGAATTGGAGACTTACACATAAGACCAGGAACAACAAAATGAATAGAAGAAAATATAGGCAAAACACTATCTACCATACCAGCCAGGAAGCCAAAAGAAAGCAAGAGATCCAGAGCAAACATATGTCCCCACTGGACATACCGATGAGGTTAGCACCTCTGTGTTTCCATCAGCTTCTGACACTGGTCTGGGCAATAAATTTTTGAATTTGACTTTAAAACTGAGGGCTGCAAAAGCAAGAATAGACAAATGAGGTTGCACTGAAATAAAAATCATTTGCATAGCAAAGGCAAAAACAGCTTGAAGAAACAACCTACAGTTTTGGGGAAGATATTTGTAAGCCATACATCTAATTAGGGGTTATTATCCAAATTATATATTACTCAACTCGTTAGTAATAAAAAAATTTTAAAAAATTAAAAACTAACAAGGAAAGGCCGGGAGTATATATAGCTGGAAGGTACAGTGCTTATCAAGTATATGTGGTCCCTGTGTTGGATTCCCAGCTCCGCCAAAATCATAAGAAGGATGTGAAAGATCAAGGAAACCAAACAAGTTTCCCAAAAGAATACATATAAATAATGAAAAAAAAACATATTAAAGATGCTCAGCATCATTAATCCCTAGAGAAATGCAAACTATAATCATGATAACATTTTATACCTCTTAGAATGACTATTTTAAAGAAGACAAAAGATAAAAAGTGTTGATGAGGAGTGGGGCAAGAGAAATACTTGCACATTGTTGATGAAAAAACAAATTAGTGCAGACATTATCCAAAATACAAAAACAAAAACAAAAACAAAAACAAATCACCAAATGACCCACAAACCCCACTTGTAAGTACTTGCCTAAGGAGGCCATGAGGGTGCACACTTTCATCCCAGCACTCGGGAGACTGAGGCAGGAGGATCATTGACAGTTTGAGACCAGCCTGGTCTACAAAGTGTGTTCAAGGTCAGTCTGAACTGCATAGTGAGACCCTGTCTCAAAAAATAGGGTCAGGGATTTAACTCAGTGGCATAAGCACCTGCCTGACAAGCATGAAGTAATGAGTTGGGTTCCCAGTACTAAAAAATTAAAATTAAAAAATTTAAAAAAGTAACATTCTAAAAAAAAAAAAAATGAGTACTTGCCTAAAGATGTAAAATCAGTTTGTGGAAGAGATATCTGTACTCCCACGTTTCTTTCAGTCCTGTTTACAATTGCCAAGTTATAGAATCAACCTAAGTGTGTGTTAACAGATGAATGGACAAAGGAGATATGAAACATACACACAGTATCCCTTAAAAAGAAAAATATTGTAATCTGTGAAACATGTATAAATTAGGGAACATTATGCTAAGCAAAATAGGCCAGGGATGGAAGGAAAAATACTTTATGTCCTTACTTATATGTGAATCTAAAACAAACTAATAGCAGAGAGCTACAGTGGTGACTTGAGAGGCTGAACAGTGGGTAGAAACCGGAGATCGTGGTCAAAGGCTACTGCATCAGACAGAGGAGTAAATTTTGTTTTGTTTTGAGGTCTGTCGCACAGGCAGGGAATATGGTTAATAATAGTGTGTTGTACATTTCAAAATTTCAGGTATTCTCACTACAAAAAATGATAAGCCTTTGAGATAAAGGACAGGTTAATTGGTTTATTAAATTATTGCACATTAGAATCATAAATCATAATATCACTTCATAACCCATAAATACAAACAATTACACACTGTCAATTTACTATATAAGAAAAAAATGAAAAAAAATTTTCTTAACAAGGGTTTAAATTCTTTGGTAAGTATGGAAATTTGAATGCACTAATCTATCAAAACATGTTTCAAAGAACAGTTTCCACGTAAATCTCTAACACACATAGTGTAAGCAACAGGATAAAACACTGTGGGTCTACCTTGTTTCCTGTGCATTTTACCTGCTTTTAACCAGTTCACAAAGTAGCCACAAGGCAAAATTAGGCAAATGGATTGTCAAATTTTGAATTTTGGAACTCTAGTTCTTGAGTAGAAGCAGAGATAAAAAGGGCAGGAACAAGTAGATTTACATTTTTAGGAGGAATTTTCTAAAGGGTCTTCAAGCAACTCTTCAAGGTTGTTAAATATAATGGTCACTGGCCCTTTTGTTCAAGACTGAGCCTAAGATAAGTCCTGTATATGTCTGGGTATCTGTCCAAGATTATGTTTATACTCATGGATTTTGTAAAGGCTGAAGGCCTTATGTGGAAAAAAAAAAAAACCTTAAATTCTGTGGAAAAACACGAGTAAGAACATGTAGGCAAGTCAGAGCAAGTGTCTCCCATGTCCAGGAGTTTAGATTAGCTGTCCATGAAGCCACAGGCTGGAAGGCCTGAAAGCAGGGGAGTCCCTGCCCGGCAGGTCCATGCCCTAGGTGAGGAATTGTCTGGAGCATAAACTGAATAAGTTATTTCACAAAAAGCAGCTCTGGTTTACAAGCACCCTAGTACATACCATACCATACCATATGCACATATCTTGATGTCCCACCATATGGCACAGAGATGCTTCTTCCTTACCAAGGACCGAGCCCAACTGGAGCCAAGACAAATGACTTGGATCTGCCACCTCGTGAGCACTGGCTCAGCAAGGAGAGCCTCGAGACAGTGGCTTGCAAAAGCATTGTTTGCAGGTGAATGAGTTAAGGAGTTTGGGGGAAATCAGAGCAGTGATAACCTGGGAATCTCCACGTTAACAAGGCCAGCAGCAAATAGCTGCCTAGGCTGACCTATAATCTTGGACCTACATAAAATTTGAGGACTCCTGTACGTATGGGGGTGGGAGGGGAGGTTCAGGGAAGGACTTTGTGTAGTGGAGGCAGGTGTGGAACCAATGCCATTAAGAAATTAGTACTAGCATGACCTCATTCAAACACTCAGGCAGCTAAGGCTTGAGCTTGCAATGCTACCAGCTTCCTTTTATTTGATTCCTGTGAATCAGTGGCTGTTTTTATCAGTTTATTAGGCCACTTGGAGCTTACAGATGGAAACAACATGTGAGCTGCTTTTGCTGAGAAAGCCTTTGAATCTAATTTTCTTTCTCTTTCTGTATAGATTCTTCCTTCCCGGTCTTGATTTGACACTCCTGCCTGGTGTTTCTCAAGATCTCTTTGTTCCTCTTATGTTTTTTCATATGCAAACTTTGTGTCTCCTAAGTGCAGGTGGGTGGAGTCATTCTTCAGATGACCACACTTGGCCTCGAACAGACTTCATGGCTTCACCTGTTGGTAGGGCACTCAGGCTGGTTCTTTAAGCTCAAAAGGATAAAAATGTAACTGATTTGGTAGCTGTAGCCGAATGCTCCCGAATCCAGGCACAGGCCACCAAAACCATAGAAAAGAGTGAGATTCCTGTTCCCAAGAAGAGCTTCTCTTAGTCTGAGATGAGAACTTTAGTCTCTGCAGCTCCAACAAATAGATTTAAAAGGCTGCCTTTCTTGTCAAAGGATTACGAACAAAGATAGGAAAGCCACCAGATGGGAGGGCACCCTGAAATCTGTCTAACAGTCTCTCATGGTTTATATCTAGATGTCTCTCCAAAGACTCATGCACTCATAGATGGGCTTTGGGGAGGTGACTGGACCAGGGGTGTGATCACTGGATTAGTCCACTGATGGGTGCACAGCTGGGTATAATGTTGGGAGGTGAAGCCTGGTGGGAAGAGGTGGGTCACTCTGGGCATGGCTCACCGCTTCCTGCCATGGCATGAGCTGTTTCTCCTCTGCTATGCCCTTCAGTCATGCCACCCTGCCTTGGAGCCAGCCAACGGTGGACCAAAACGCCTATAAACTGTGAGCCAAAATAAACCCCTCCTTTTACTTGTGTGTGTCAGGTATTTTTTCCAAGCAATGAAAAGGTAATTAAGACACAAGCAAACAAAACCAGCCATCTGTCAGCAAAAGGTTCAGGAAATGAGTGATGGCAAAAAAAAGTGAGAAGAGCCAAAGAGGTGCACGCTGGCGGGAGAAGGCAGGGAGAGGAAACTGCGGGGAGCCGCAGGGAAACAGGGAAAGAGAAAGAGAGCTGGGCACAGAGGCTGATCCAGGCAAGTGTTATACAAGGAGAATTCAGAAATCTGATATGAATGACAAGACTTCTACGGTGTCTACTGGCACGGGACAAATATGGTAGATCCATTCTTTCATATAATTCCTGAGACATTTACAGATTTTTGTAGAAACATCACGAATTTTACAAATTCTGAGCTAATACATGACTTAAATAAAATCCTTTATGCTCACGAAAGGAACAGAGCTGTGCAGGAGAGAAGTAAATTTTCTAGAGAGACCATGACACCATGCAATAGCCATTGGAAGTGAGTTGATTTGACCCATTGTCTCTCCCATAGCTGGTCTGAAATGGCTATACCACAACACATTTACTAATTTGAAATTTTAGTTGTCGCTGCATTTATATTGCCTACATAAATAATACATTAACAGTCCACCTATTAGTAGTCTGGACTAGGATGGAACAGAACACTACCTAGAACAAATATGTGTGCTTTCATTCAGATGTTTTCTGTGTGTCAGCTGTATAAATTCCTCATCTTGTCAGAGGCCAAGTCCATGTCCATTAGAAACTGTAGGCAGAGTCTGATACACCAGGGATACAAAACTGATACTAGGGAATCTCTAGCCCCTAGAGACAAATATGTACCTTTCCATACCACCCCTTACATTTGGGGGTCCTGGAACCCATACATTGGCTCATATCCTAAACCCTCTCTTAGTTTTTATTAGCAGCTTCAGATTTGCCTGTGTTTTAGAGTGAGTTTTCACTGCCGACTTTTACTGGAAAGATTCCCTCTCTTCCTTCCCCACAGTCACTTCCTATTAGAAGTACTACTTGGCTGTCTTTGCCCCTGGTTGTTACTGCCTACAGGACCCTGTGACCCTCAACTACGCTTCAAACTTGCAGATGGATAAGACATATCAGTCAATTACAATACCTATTTTGCCCCCAAGACTACTTATGACCATTTTCCTTTGTGCGTATTAGAAGTCTTACGAGGACACTAAAGTTTATATAAACCAAATGTCACTCTTATACCTATGGGGTCAGCAGGTAACACAAATGATGGGAGCGACTGTGGCTAGGCACTAGACACAGTGGGGACCAAGTCAATCAAGAGTCTATGCCCTGTCTTAGAAGGTATAGACAAAACTCAGCCTGAACCAACTGTCACAATGTGGAAATGAACCAGAGCCCACCTGTTCCAGATTGCTTGATTTTGCAGAAATGTTTCAATTTATATTATGCTTAAAATTAATTTAATACTATATGTAATATATGAATATATATGTATAAGTACACATATACACACACATGCATCTACTTTATGAACTAATATTATGAGGCTAAATGAAACCTAAATGCACTGCCAGTTTGTGAAGTCTGTCATGTTGTGAAATAACAGTGGTGTCAACAGGAGACTGACTTGAACATCTGTGAGATTATGACTCTCCAGCTCTCATTCTGTTGCAATGAGCAGCATAGGTGGGAGCTACATAATATTCTTTGTGTCTCTCCCATAGTTAGGTAGGCAAAGGAAAGATGAAGAATCAGTAGCATTTTAGGGACATCCCAGTGAGGCTAGAAAATTATGAGCTGAATGCTGGTTCCAAAATATAGGCAAAGAAAATAAATGTATTTGTTGGTCCCATGGAGCCTCATGGGTCTCAAATACTTTGCTGCAGGAGGGGCTGGAGGTGGGGAGGTTTCAAAGTGAAAATATGAATTGGAGCCCAGTAAAAAAGTGACACAAAGATGACAGGAAGAGTTATGCTTACACCTTGTAGGTTAATGACCTTGTACTTTTCCCAAATGATTCCTGTATCTTTGGACCTTCCAAAACCTTCCCTGTAAGATTTTAATTTACCACCTCCCAAGCAATGTGCTTGGACTCTGATTCTATGAGTGAACTTGCTAAGACATCAGTCCTCTCAGTCCTCAGAACTGTCTGGTGGTCTTGCAATAGCCAAGTCCTGAAGCTTGCCACCTCTGACCATAGGCAGCCTAATCTGTGTACTCCAGGGCACCACCCAAATATCATGTTCAATATGCACAATGAGAAAAAGATGAGAAATGCTGTGTCATCCAGCACAGGTCTCGAAACTCTGGAGGGAAGACAGTGAAGGATGAAGAAATGAAGACAAGAGTCAAGATGCAGAAAGATGGGGTCAAGTGGAGCCCCCTCTTCTGGTGGGAGGAAAGGACTGCCCAATAGCTGCAGTGCATTTATTTATACAATCAGCATAAGAGGATTGTTTAAGGAGAACCCAAGGAGAGGGCAAGATCCAGAACAGGAAGAATACCTAATCTTCAGTAGAACAGTATGCCTTGGTGCACACCTTGGTGGTTTTACAGAGGACAAGGGAGGAAGTCTCTATATTACCTCAAGTGAAGGCCAAGTTACTTCATGTGTCAGCTCCCTGAGCTGTGTATACTTCTCTTGGGGCCCTGCCAAACTTATGAGAAGCAGCGACCTTGTCCTAGATACCCAAGGTACAAACAGTTTCACTCCCAACATATTCCCCTTTCCTATTTTGTGGTTGAAGCTTTTGATGATGATGTCTTAAAACAAGGGTGACAATTTGTCTTCAGAGATTTTGCAGAGGACTGACAAGCAAATCATTAGTATAATCATAACCCCAATGGTACAATACATCTGGAAGACACGAACACATCCAATAAAACATGAGATCAGTAACAATCAACCATCATAGTCATATGAAAACTTTTGTTTCTCAATTTAGCTTTGTACCAGAGTGCCTTTAAATCAGAAAACCTTATTGTCCTATCTCTAGAAAACAACATTTTGATGATGACCAGTGCAAACATATCACAACAATATATATTTAGCAATATTTTAGAGGTGTCTCCCATAAGGTTACAGAGGTCATTGGGATATCCTCTTAATGAGCAAGAACTGGAGAATTATTTCCAGTCAGCTGCTTTTTTATTCTTCAATTGGAGTCCTGTCCAACAGTTTCTCCCCACCCTAAGGGATTTTTGTTTAATTATCTTAACGAATTTTAGATTATTTATGAGAACTCAATCATAACACTTAATATTATTTTGGAACAAAGTGAGACTCTCAAATCATAATACATAAACAATAATATGCATTACATTTATACAACCAATTTTAACATTCTGACCAGTTGGCAACCCAAGCAGAAGCACATATTTAATTTTGATGACATTTATCTACCAGCCAAACTAAATTACAGACAAATGCTTCAAAACTCAAAAAATGCAAAAAGAAAATTTGTTGAATTCAAATAAAACAGTTGTTTACAGATTGGACAAACAGACAAATACACAGACAATCTGATTACAAAATTAGAGCATGCTCAAATAAATGTTTGGCCAGATTGAATTATAACTCTTTAAAATTTTTCAGAATTTTATAATCATAAATAGACCAGTCAGAATTTTTTTGTAGGTCAATCAGCAGAGATCTCTTACAAGAAGAATTTGGATGGAATAAAAACCTTTTATCTGTAATTCATAAATATTTTCATATTTTATTTTGTCTAAAGAATATTGGCAATTTCATGTCTCTTTTCTTTATGTAGTTCCCAGCTCAGTTATCTCCACACACTCTATCAGCTAGCTACTCAGACCTTCTTTTCTTCTAACAGCATTCTTTCTATAAGGCTTAATATAATTTGGGTTAATATTATCACTTACGTAGACTCACTTTGCTGGTGCCTCTGATTTGTCTTTTGCTGGGGCTGGGCCCCAACCCCTTGGTCCTAGGTTGCCATGATTATGCATAAACAGTTTTTTGTTGCTAGCAGCTGGTGATACAACCATTTGTGATGTAAGAGCAGTGAACATGTGTGTTCAGAGAAAGGGTGGATACTGGTGCACTCTGGGCCGACTGAGGCTCAGAAAAGGAGAGCCATGTCTGTCTATCAGCCCTAGGACAAAGGCGAAGTTGCCACTAGGTGCCCTGAGCCAGAGTGCACACCCCATATTCCCCACTGGAGCTCTTTGGTTCCCTCTTTCACCCATGGGCCTGTGAGAAGTAGTGAGAGGAATAGAAAGCAGCAGTTTCTCCCTGTTGAATAACACTTTAAAAGTCTGTAGGGGTCTGGATAAATCTGTGCTGGCTTTTTTTTCCCCAACCTTGTTCTAAGCTGCTTTCCCGCCTTCTCCAAAGTATGTAAATTTACAGTTCTTTCTTCTGAAAACCAAGGAGAGATCTCTTGAACAAAAGAGAGAAATTTTGCCAATTGTATAATCTTTTACATTTAATCCTTTTGCTTCGATAATTCAACAAACATCTCTATGTACAACTGTCATAGTGAGCCTGTCTTTGCCCCATGTTTTACACCTGAGGTATCCCCTCACCTGCTAAAGGACAAGTTCCCTTGTACTCCAGTCCCTGTTTAGACACCAAAATGCCATATCCAGCACAGGTCTTGAAACTCTGGAGGGAGGACAGTGGAGGATGAAAAAATGAAGACAAGAGTCAAGATACAGAAAGCTGAGGTCAGGTGGAACCCCTCTCCTCATGGGAGGAAAGGACTGCCCAACAGCTGCAGTGCATTTATTTATACAACCAGCATAAGAGGATGTTTAAGGAGAACCCAAGGTGGGGAGAAGATCCAGAACAGGAAGAATATCTAATCTTCAGTAGAACAGCATGCCTTGGTGCATGCCTTGGTAGTTTCATAGAGGACCAGGGAGGAAGTGTCTATATTATCTCAAGTGAAGGTCAAGTCATTATATGCATCAGCTCCCTGAGCTGCATATACTTGAGGACCCTGTCAAACTCATGAGAAGCAGGGACCTTGTCCTAGATACCCAAGGTACAGACAGCTTCACTCCCAACAGAGAAAGTACTGAAAACTCATCTGTTGGCAGGGTTCTTCATGGCTGAGTTTGCCTTAGAAGGCCTTTTACTCATGAAGATGTGAGCTCGGCTCTCTTCCACAACCCCAGAAATAAAGCACTTGTTTCCTAACTGCTGGAATTGGTGGCAGTTGAGAGCCCTCAGTCAAATCCTTCAATATAGCTCATGCTTCTTTAAAAAGAACCAGCTCATTTAAATCCACTGCCCTTCTAAAGACACTTCACATGCTAAAACTATTCAATGATGGGGGATACCTACCCCTCTACATTCCAATTTCCAATGCTAGTCAAGCTATAAGAGTCTTTCAAGTTCCAACCTCTGGCAAATTTGGCTAACCCTTCTGTTTCAGTATACGACAATTTCATTCCTTCTGTCCAATCCTGTTTTTTGCTTTCCACAGATCTTGATCTCAGGAGCACATCCAGCAATTTTCCTGCAGGCGAATCTCCATCTCAGATTTAGCCTCACAGAAGTGACCTGAGGCAACCTTCTGATTCAATCTCCTTCCCATAAAACTCATCCACCTGGCAGCATGCAGAAACATAACTAAGCATGGCCTTGGCTTCTCAGATGAACCTCATTTCAGCATCCATTTCCCACATAGGTCATTAAGGTCTTAGTTCTTGCTAAATCTTTTATCTCATGTAAGTCATGAGGTCTGTCCTGTTTTTGCCACAGTACTCGACCTCTTCAGTAAGATTTAGGAAATACGTTTTACACAGTGAGGAAGAGAAGTAAATCCACCAGAGGAAAATAAAACTTCCTGCTCTAAAACCGTTCCTTGCATCTCAGGGTACCCATGCTTATTGGCTGCTGCTGTCCAGAGATAAAGTGAGGATTGGATTGTCCATGCTAATATCGCTATTAAATAATAGTTATAATAATAATCATTAGCACCACCAATTGGGAACTTGTGATATTATCAACCTCCACACTGAAAGGTTTTTCTAATGTATTACCTTTACCTTTCCAACTAACCCAATGAGGAAGGTATTAATTTTTTCTATTGAAGAATAATGCCGGAGGCCATGCCATTCCAGAGCTGTGATTAAAGGCCAGGTCTTTCTTCAAAACCCAATCTTGTTCTTCTGCACCACCTTCCTCACCCTTCATTCTTCCCAGCTTTTTCAGTTCAAAGTTAACATTGGAAGGGAAGCTGTCTGCAGGCAGAATTCTGTCTTCTTTTGTGTGCCAATGCCCATAACAATAGCAGGCAGGTGGCAGAAGTTTCATTAGATGTTTGGATGAATGAGTGGATGAAGGCACGAGGCATGATGACATAATCCTGCCACGGTGGACACGGGCCTCCCTCCATGCTGAGGAATATGTCTGAACTCATTATTTTGAGCAGGAGCCAGGGCTGTCAAGAGCCACACAGTACTATTGTGCAAATCAGAAAAGAAACCCTTTCCTGACGATCCTTGCACCCACCTCTCTGAAAACTATTCCAGCACATATACTTGTTAGACTCTTCCCTGCCTTCTACCAGAAAATCATAAATGCACAGATCTGTGATGTTGATGCGCTGATGGTGAACTCTCTAACGTGGTTCCTGACACCTGCAGTCACGTTAGAGACTGCTCTGCCTCAGATGGGGCAATCTACTTCATGTTTTTGTATAATGAGATACTGGGGTCAAATTTGTCTTATTTTTGGCAAGTGAACTCTAGCACACAACTGTTTTTAATTTTTCACCTAACTCTCAACTCTAAGTTTTTTCTTAGCTTTGAGATAATTGCTGGGTGCTCCACTCCACCAAGTTCATGTGTTCAGACAGAACACTTAGCACTTTTTGATGGAGAGCTGTTTTTAAGAGCCATACAATCTCCTGACATTTGTCTTTGCTTGTTAAGGACAGATTCTCTTGAGGGAGTACAATAACATAAGTACTTTAAAATACTTCAAATGCCACCATCCCTTTGGAATCAAACTGACTTTCTCATCAGTCATCTTCCCCTCTGACCTGTTTTACAGTCTCTGTTTCTGCCTTTGTCCCAGACAAATGAAACGAGTGGTCTGGAAAAGGTCAAATTTGACATGTCAAAATAATATATATTTCTACATTTCCAAAGAAAAGAAATGCAAATTAATAGGGAACATTAACTGATCCATCTCTCTTCCCTGAGAAAGAGACACTGGAAATGTGAAATCATAAATAGTCTTTGATCAGAGACACTCAGATGCCATTAAATAAAGTAACTATTTTATTTTACAGACAAGGCCAGGAGAAAAACAAAAGGAATGTAACAGGTTATGTTGCTGTAATAAAATATATTAAGGTGAAAGTGATTTGACACAAACTAAAACTAGTTGGTCTATTCTCACATATTAAGGTGAACATGATTTAGCTGGATAAAGGTCACAGTAAACAAATACCAACTGTACTTTGATGATCAATTCAGCCCATTCACCATGACAGTTAGCCTAAATACTAACACTCAGACAGACATTAGTTGCTCCCTTGTTTGAAAACCCATTGCATTTTTTTTTTGTTCTTCTGTTGAAGTATTTAGTACATTATACAGAATTTTCAGCCCTTGACTCATGTTCTCAGAGCATTTAGTACAAGATCAGTAGACTTCAAGGCAGGAACTTTGTGACAGAAGGGTTGGGTAGAACAAAGCTGCTTAGATCATGGAAACCAGGAAGCAGAGCAGGAGAACAGCACCAGAGTAAAGGGTAAGGGACCAGATATAATATCCAAAGTCATGTTTCCATAACCCACCTGGACACACCTATAATTGTATTTCAACACTTCCTTGAGAAGCTTCTAAACCAGTCAAGTTGTCACAATCAAATTTAACTATCACATCCCACCCCTTGTCAACTTGACACCCAAACCAATCTCCTTAAGGCATACATCACTCCCAAGTAAACACAAGATCATAATTCTGTATAATATGACACAGCTATCTCATGTACAATTGCAAAGGCAATGACCTTTTCTCCAAAGTCTCAGTAATTCAGCATTTTTCAAAAGTCCAAGTCAAATTCTCTTCTGAGACTCAATGCAAAGACTGAACTGTGAACCTCTAAAAAATTACATAAGCCCAAGGTACAACAGCACACAGTAAACACTGCCACTCCAAAAGAGAATAGGAGGATTGAAACAAGCAGGACCAAAGCAAGATTGAAACCCAGCAGAGCAAGCATTAAATCTTATAGCTACATACACGGCAGCTAGGAAACATGGTGGTAAAACATGATACCAGAGAGCTTGAGCAGACTCATCCTTAGGGCCTTCCCAGTTACATCCCACATGGCCTGTAGCTTTTCTTGGCAGACATTCCACATCTCTGGCACCTTTCACTTCTTGGGGTCTGCACTGAACATGAAGCTTCATCCCCACAGCTTCATAGACTGCCCTCTCAGGGGCTCCATGACTTACTTCCTAGACCTTCCTTCAAAGCCTGGGTGGGAGCCTGCATGATCCCAGAACAGTAGCGTTCTTCATGGTGGTAAAACCAGCATCATATCAAGAATGTCAAGGTTCAGACTTGCATATGTAAACTGTATTGTCTCTCTAGAGTAAAAAACTGAAAGAGTAAATAAGATCCAAAAGTTTCAATAGATATAGTAAAAGGGAAAGAAGCTGCTCAAAGGAAAATTATACTGTTTGATCAGTCTTGCATGCCTGTATCTGGTAACCTGAGCAACTATTCTGAAGATAACAATATACAATATAACAGCCATTGTTAAATTCCTATCATCAGGTTTTGAAATCCTGTATCACTATTGTTTTTTGTTGTTGTTGTCATTTTGCTTTTGTTGTTGTTGATTTTTGATTGTTTGCTTCTTGATTTTTTCTGGGGTCTTTCTCTTTGAAAGAAAGAAAGAAAGAAAGAAAGAAAGAAAGAAAGAAAGAAAGAAAGAGAAAGAAAGAAGAAAAGAAGGAAAGTCAAGGTCTGCCTCCAGCTCAAGCAGTAGCCTGGTTCCCTTAAGCTATTACTTCCATCAGCCTTGGATGAAAATTAATGACCATTGTCCCCAGCCACTACAAACTGGACTTATAGTTTTAGAAAAAAATAAATATTTGTGTTTTTAAACACAAAGAGTATGGACTTTGTTACCACAGCATAACCTAGCTTGTTTTGATGGAACCTGAAAGCTTAGCATTGAGAGAGCTCCTAAATTAGAAGCTCAGAAGGCTTTCATGGGATAAGGGGAATGGGAAATGCCTAAAGGAAATCATGAATGAGAATGAACCTGAACTTGCTCCTAGTCAAATTGATCACCACCTATACTCTAGTGAAGAAAAGATGAAATAGACCTATGTATATGTTTATTATAAGTACACATAAATTGTAAAAGATTTATAGTTCATGGAGTCTATAATTTGGGAAAAGTAATTTATTCTCCAAAAAAGACTGAGTCAAAGTTAACTTTGGGAATCCCTAGAGAGGACACCCAGGTAAGGAACAGTTAATATGGCAGTATTTCTCATAGTACAGTTTGTGAATACTTTATATCATAGTCACTAAAGTCCTTAAAAATCAAAATTCCTAGGTTGCCACTGAAACACACTGTTTTAGCAAATTTTATTTTAGAGTTTTATTTCTATTTCATTATACTACACATTATGCTTTGACTTTTACTAGAGTTCCAAAACTCTCAGTCAAGTAAAGTAAATAAATGTTCAAAACAATTAACAATTCCTTAGGATCTAATGATCAAGCTAGTATCAAAAAGTGACCTATAATTACTTGGCCTTTGAACAGGTATTCTTGATGAACTTGGAATAAGGAAGGACCCACAATGACCAACTTATTAACTAAAATACCCTTTGGAAAAATAAAATAAAATAAAATACCCTTTGGTGTAATCATTAATATTAATAATTATATAAAAGGTGGGTATACAACAATGATAATAACATTTCTCAAAGAATTCCACAGACACACAAGTAACTACATATAGTCAATTCTTGCTATAAAATAGAGTTATATTTTGTAAAGCTACTCTTAATGTTGAATTATCTAATACTGAATTAAATTGCCCTGAAGGGAAATACTTTACAGAATTAAGTTTCTATGAGCCTCTGGTCACAACAGTTTTTAAATCAACCAATCAACTTACAACCTCATTTTAGGGTAATGAGTTTAAAGACACACACTTTGAGCTCATAGTCAATAGCACTATAATTCATGTCTTGATGAAGCTTACCTAACATATGTGTTTTCTCCTTAAGGTATAAAGGAGGACTTGTGGCCATTTTAGACAGTGAAATCATTAACAAAAAAAAAAAAAAGAATGAGAAAATATGGCAGTAAACAGGCCATGAAAGGACACTTGTTCACACTGTGAGAGCTAAGAATAAAAGGCAAAATGTCACCCAACTTGACCTCAGCTGGAAATATGTTGTCAAGTGACACAAACTCTTTGCCATTGTAAACTTGTACTCAAATGACTGTTAAAGTGCCATCATTGTTGATTTAAGAGTTACGAAAATTTTAGCAGGTAGGCAAGTTTGCAAATATAGAATCTGTGAATAATGAGGGCCTACTATATTATATCTCTCTCGTGTGGTTTGGAAATAGTTTGAGTTTGTCCTCCAAAGGTTCATGTGCTAGAAGCTTGGCTCCCAGCCTGGAGATGTTCACATGTACTCGAACCTTTAGGAGGTGGAGTCTAGAGAGAGGTGACTGGGTATTGAAAGGGGTGAATGTTCTCTCCAGGGAGTGTGTTCTTGTTCTTGAGGGGAGTCCCATGAAGGTGGATTGCTAGAAACAAAACTAGCACCTCTTTTGCATCTCTCCTTCTTCCTGTCTTGCTGTGTTACGTCTTTAACACATTCTCCCAGAATTGTGGCGCCATCTGCCATGAGGGCCTCACTAGAGCAGAGCAAATGCAGGCTCCGTGCTCTTGAACATTTAGAACTTGAGTTAAATGAACCTTTTCCCTTATCAAGTACCCAGCCTTGGTTATTTTGTTATAGTAACACAAAATGGACTAAGACAGCATCCATCACGGGTCACTGCTGTAATGGAAGCATAACAAGGTGCAATGGACATGTAGGGGAAGGAAGTGAGAATTTAGCAGGTAAGGATACAGAGGAGCCAGTAAAGCTGTCAAAAAGGAGCCATGTAAGCCGGGCATGGTGGCGCACACCTTTAATCCCAGCACTCGAGAGGCTGAGGTAGGAGGAGTGTTGTGAGTTTGAGGCCGGCTTGGGCTACAACGTGAGCGCAATACTGGCCTGAGCTACATAGTGCGACCCTGCCTCAAAAAACTAGGGCCGGGAGTTCGGCTCAGTGGCTTAAGCACCTGCCCTGGCAGGTGCGAGGTTGTGAGTTCGATCCCTGGTGCCGCAAAAAAAAAAAGGAGCCATGTACAGGAACCCTATAACCTCAATGAGTATAAACATCGTATATCATAACATGAGCTGCAATTAATAATATCAATATGAATAAAAATTGTGATAGGAAAATTAGAGGAGGAAGGAGGAAGGGAAGAGAAAGAGGGTTAAAAAAGGAAACAAGCTGTAGAATGCACATGTACCCACTCCCCAAGATGATTGTAAACTGCATTACTGTGAGCATGGACTAATATAAAATACAAGAAGTTTTAAAAAAAGGAAGTTATGCTTAAGTGAAGACTTGTGGAGTAAAAGAAATTTGACCCATAGGAAAATAAAGAGGTTATTCAAAGGAGAGGGAAATTCATGTGGGGGGAGGGGGAGTCTGAACAGACTGGGAGGGAAAGACCTTTCATGCCGTGCTATGAAGGTTAGATTTTTATCCCTGTAAGGAGCAAGAAATGATACCCTGCTTAACTGAGCAGACGTCAGTTCTCATTTCCCTCCTATTGGCCACATTATCACTACAAGGTCATGTATCAGGTGATAAGTGATTCTTTTCTGAATAGCAATTTTTTGCTGTATCCCTTTTGTAATTTCTCCTACTTAAATGTCATTTCCTAAACATGTCTTGCCTGAAAGCTTCACATTGTGATTTATTCACTGAATAATTTCACATTTAGGAGACAATGTTTTGGCAATGTTTTGATTAGATGAGAATACAAGACATAGTGCATGACATGAATCAATAACTGTCTAAGCCTCAGATAACTACAACTGAATCAAATAAAACTAGTCAGAGAGGCTTTGTTATCTCTCACATATCAGTAGCATATTTTTTACTAAGCAGGGAAGAATACCATCAAAGAGAGAGTTTTGTGTATCTGAAGAAAGTAAAGTATAAGCCCATTCAGAGATTCAAGTTAACTGGCTGCCCAACTGGGCAGTGTTGGCATAGTTGGGGTCTCACGGCTATTACAGGCTTGCTTTAAATGCTTTTGCTGCATTGCTAATCTTAGATAAGGATCAGGCAAGCATGGCTTTTGCTCATCACATGGAACTGTCACATAGCTGGTCACCAACATCAGTTCAGGTCACTGTCATCCACTTTTAATCACCACTTTTAATCTCCTGTCATTACTTATGCCAGTCTTGCTTTGTCTCCCATCCGTTCTTCACACTCCTGCCAGAGGGAATTTTTATCCCCCCAAATTCATATGCTGTGCACATATACAAAGTCATACGCTGAAACTCTAATGTGACTACATTTGGAAAACAGACTTCAAGGTGGCAATTAAGGTTAATTGAAGTCATAAGGGTTGTCCCTTAGATAAGGATCATGTCCTTGTAAGAAAAGAAAGAGATACCCTCTCCCCTCATCCCATGTATATGTGTATGTGGGGAGGGGAGAGAATGTCATGTGAGGAGACAGTCAGAAGGTGGCTGACTTGTCACAAGCCAAGAAGAGATTCTTCGCCGGATACCCATGCTGCTGGCCTTTTGATCTTGAACTTTTAGCCTCCAGAATGATAAGAAATAAATTTTCTCTCTTCAAACCATTGAGCCTATGGTATTTTTTCATGCAGCCTGAATAGCTGTATATGTTGGCTTTACTACCTGCAGTGACCAATGTGTCATCCTCTCCAACAGGAAAATCTACGAAAGCCTCGACACAGTGCCCAGGTCCAGCCTGCTCAGGTTTTCCTGAACTCTCACCCTCACGCAGTGATTGAGCCATTCTAGCCTGTTTAACCTTTCTCTTCCTATGACAAGACCGTGGTTTACCTTTGCCTTTGCACTGGCCATCCCCACAGCCCCGAAAGGTGTTCCCCATTTCCCACCACAAACTCTGCTTAGTTACTTGGATTCATATCAGACAACGCTGTTCCAGGAAGCTTTTGCTGACCACTCATTACTGCCCCTGTCCCCCTGGGCTAGGAGTCCCTCAAAAGAGACCATTGCTCCCTGTAATTTCTGTAATAAACCATGGCCAAGTCTGTATTACTGCTTCTTGTTTACTTAATTATTTACCCTCAATAGACTAAGCTTTACCAAGGCAAGGACTGTGCCCTATTGTTTCTCGTATTCCAAAATCCAGCACAATGCCAACACTGCATTTATTAGTACTTGTCAAATGCTGCAGTGAATGAATTCAAAATCTGAAAAACAATACAGTGAGTTCCAGTTCCACCAGCTACCGGCATATGACATTGGGTAAGTCATTTATTTATTCATGCTATGACTCTAATCTTTTTTTTTTAGGTGGACCGCAAGTTTTATTTATTTTTTTAATTAAGTTTATTGATACAGTTTAGGTATACGTAATGATCAAATTCATTACAGGAAATTCGTAGCTGTACATGATGTAGCTTGATTTTCCCCCCATCCCCCTCCCCTCCTTCAACCTCACTTCTCCTCCTTATTTAAAAAAGCTTTGCCTCCATTTTTTTCTTTCTTTTCTCATCATCTTTTTTTCTTTTCCCTTTGTTCCTTTCCCCCTACCCTAGTTTCCCTTCCTATTAGAATTTTTTTTTCCTAATTTGCAATTTCTATTATACATTTTGGTCCTTATTTACACTTTCAGATTCTCCCACCAGAGAAACAATGTAGTATTTACACATGTGTCTGATTTATTACACTTAAGAGTATGACCTCAAGGTATATCCATTTCCCTAGAAATCAAGTTTATCCTTCCCTATGGCAAAGTACCACTCCATTATGTAAAAAAACCACATCTTTATCCATACATCATGTGATGGGCTTTTGCATAGGAACCTAAACCACCAACAGAATGAAGAGATACCCCACAGTGCGGGAAAAAAAATTTTGCCAGCTATTCCTCAGACAAAGGACTGCTATCTAGAGCATATAAAGAACTCAAAAAGAAAAATCAGACCCCACAAATTTATAAAGTCCCAATCCAAAAATGGGCCTCTGAAATGCATAGACACTTCTCAGATAAAGTAGAAGCAGCAAATAAATATATGAAAAAATATTCACATCACTGGCCATTTGAGAGACGCAAATTAAAACAATACTGAGATTCCATCTCCAGAAAGAATGGCCATTATCAAGAAATCAACCAATAACAAATTATGGCAGGGATGTGGGGAAAAAGGAACTCTTCTCCACTGTTGGTGGGAGTGTAGACTGGTGCAACCACTGTGGAAATCAATGTGGAGTTTCCTCAAAAAAAAAAAAAAATAAGACTAGAGATTCCATTTGACCCAGCTATTCCTCTTCTTTGTATCTCCCCAAAAGAATTAAAAGTATACCACAACGATATATGGACACCTATGTTTATTGCAGCACAATTTGTATGACTTGATTCTTAGCTGCATAGTGGGAAGAAAAGTACCAGCTACTTAGAAGAATTGTGGCGATGGTGGTTAAAGTATACCAAAGAGGCATTATAATCTGTCAAACACATTCTAATTATTACATGCTTCAAAAATATACATGTTTCTTATTCAGAGGGTTAATTTTTTAACCACTGATTTCATTTAAAAGGCGAGTGGAATTTGGTTGAATGTGGGTACAACTTAATACTGTACATGAAAATCATTATACCATGACTAAATTAGGATATTATGATGCTCATAAAAGCACAGCAAGAAATTGAAACTTTTAAAAGGCTAAATAGAGGAAAGTTATTCATTTCAAGCCCTCCAGAATTCACAGGGAAAAAAACCCTAAGAAAAATACTATGCAAAGATTTTTTTTAAAGTCAAAATTCTAGTCTACTTAAAAAAAAAAGAAATATGGCCCCTTGGAAACTTTATTTGCTAACATTAAAATAATTTATAACCAACTCATTTCTGTGTGGTCAGGTGGAAAACTGGACATTGCAGATGAACCTGGAACGTGTAGACCATAGTCATTTTATTCTTCAGTTCACCCAACCATACAGAGCTTTTGACTCATTTCTCCATAGACCTTGCACAGAAAGTTTCATGGGTAATAGCTCAGCTTCGCTAAAAGACCAGAGGAGTTAATGGACAGTCATGCTTATCTGAAAGCTGGCACCACGTATTTCTCAAATTGGGCCTGCAGATCATTTCCAAATTGACTTCTTTTTCAGTGTCTAGTAATCATTTTTAAAGTGTAGGGAATTGGCTAGTTTATCAGCATATGACCTACCAGTGAACTCCAATACAGAACAATCACATGGTCCAAATGAATCAAGGGCCTGTTCAGACCAGTTTCTGTTCCCAGCCTGCAACATGAATGGAAATCACGTAAGATGGAGTTTTCAGTTGTTGTTTTTACTAAATTGCAAAGATGAAGTCTGACAGTCTAGAAAATATTCCTTCAATTATTTCCTCTAAATCCTGGTAATGGGGTGGGCTCTCTTCAGCTTCCTGTCCTTTATTTTAAAAAAAAGAATAGTGAATAACTTATTAAAATAGATCACTTTCACCCAAAATTAACAGGGATGATGGAAAAAAGCCAAAACAAAATACTGGTGAGAATGCTGGGGTAATCTGTAGAGTAGGCATGTAGGAAATCAAGAGTGCACATATACGTATAGGAAAGTTGTTAAATGTGACAGCATTCATAAAAGTTGTCCTTTCTAGTTCAGAGAAATGACTGGAATGTAGTTGACTCACCTCTTTTTACTACCAGCTTGTTAGGAGGTTTGGCAGACTCCTAGCTCATTGATTCCTCATTCGCAATCCAGCTGTTCATTTTCTTAGTTCCTAGTTCAGAACCACTACACCAACTGGGCAAATACACGTTTTAAGAGGCTTCATTTTACCTGTTGAAAATAAGAGCCTTCTCTTACAATTTCTTTTAAAACGTTTGCCCCTTTTTCAAGTGCAAACCAAGTGTAATGATGCCTCTGGCAAATTTCAGCCTGTACTTCTGTAGTCAAAACTTGATAACACAATAATTCCCAAGCATCAGAGGAGTCACTGGAATAATATATGGAACACTTGAAACTTGCTTAGAAAGCCTAAACTCCCTTTGTAGCTTTGTTGTTAGAATACTTATAAACATACTGTTCAACGTGGGACAGAAATGTCTAAGAGGAAATCAGTGCCATGCTAGGACATTTAAAAAAAAAATCAAGCTCAGGATATTAGGTTTAAGATTTAGGCATATACTGAGAATGCAGCAGTGAAATAGGGAGGAGGAACTTCAGTCCATACTCCTTTCCAGAGCCCACATCAATCCCATGAAGGTGCTGTCTACCAGTTCTGGAGATTGGCCCCAGTATTCTTTTTAGACCGTGTAAGACATTCCATTCTTGTATCAAGTTTTCCCTGTCCTGGTTAAGAGTGGACAGAAGGAAATTCAGGACTGGGACCCTACACACTTCTCCCCATCCCTTAATTACAGCTCCAGAAGATTGTGTGGGGATGCAGCGCTATGGTCACAAGGGTGCTCTTGTCCATATTATGTTCGCCTACTTGGAAAAATAGACAAATTACTGCAACACTTTTAAAATGGTGGTTACTTCTTTGAGGAACAAACATTTTAAGTATCACCTGAGTATTCAATTTTTGCATTTTATTGAACTTACAGACATTTAAATTTTGCTGCTAAATACTGAGCGTGAGTATACGGTGGTCTTGCTGATGCTGGCAGATTTTTTTGAAGCATAACATTAATTAAAGGAATGTGATAATATAGTAAACATTACTTGTAAAAACTCATGGCGGTAAGATTTAGAAGGCTTCCATATTATGACACATAAAGTAGCACGCACACAATCACCATTAGGATGGTAAACCTTGGGTCATAGCTGAGAGGAAAATCTTGCTCAGAACCAAATTAAATAAGGCAGGTGTTTGTCAGACTGGGAGGTGCATGGCTGCTGAGACTCCTGTCTATTTCATGCCTACATCTACACACCTGTTTCATCTCTGTGCTCTCGGGGAAACTATCCATCTTTCTGTAAAGCTTTTCCTATGGGCTCTGTCCTACTGGGTCTCTCTATATACTCTGCAGGAAAAGACAGTCAATAAAGTTATTGATTAGTTAACCTTGAAACCATGATAATTCCTCCCTCTGCAGCATCTCCAATAACTACACTGAGTTTTGTTTGATTACTTGAAACACGTCCACACCCTCCTTACCTTAAAATAAGCAAAAACCAAGTGGCTCTCAGCCAATTTATCTTCCACAAATACTTAGTCTTTAGATGTGTTCAGAGGACCAGGATAGCATGATGGGGTATGCAAAAGGAATCAGCCTCTTCCCAGGAAGGGCTTCCAGTCTGGCCCAGAAGATGAGACACATGCACAGTGAGATGCTGCCTTAAAAGAGTCTAGTTACTGGTCAGAGAGTTCTACCGAACTGTGCAAGGCCTGCTCTCCTTCCAGCCTGTTTCTTCATCTACAAAACAGGGAATGATGGTGAAATTCTTGGGGGTTTGCTGTGGGACTGAATGCACTCATAAATATAAAGTATATGGTATGTTGTGCCTCAGATTAAGTAACTGATAAATGTTTTTTTTAAATAGCAAAGTGAATGTAATATATATAGTGTCCTGGTTACTTTTCTCTCGTTGCTGAGACAAAATACTCAATGCTCAAAATTAGGGAAGGAAAGACTTATTTAACTTACAGCTTTTGGAGGTTTGAGTCCATACTCAGCTGGTTCCAAGACAAGGGGGCATGGCTAAGGGGCAACTGTTCATGGTGGCTGCAGGTGACTAGAGTGAACAGGGTAAAAATGAGAGACCACGTGCCTCCTTCCCTCCCTTATACTGTAGGCTGGCTACCTGACCCTGGGCAGGTGCAGCACTCACACTGCCAATCCCAGCACTCAACAATGAACCAATCACAAATACTAGACTCAGTTGCCTCCATAACTGCATGAGGCTTGAGGGGTCATCCAAACACAATCCATAACAGAGAGAGAGTAAGAGAGAGAGAAAGAGAGGGAGGGAAGGAGGGAGAGAGAGAGAGAGAGAGAATAGTCAATATGGTAATATATAAAATATTGTAGAAAATCTCTTATCCCCACACTTGCCTTACTTGCCAAATTAAATAGATGCTCTACAATCCTTTGGAAAAAGACATAGCAAATATTGTGGAAAGCTTTTGGTGTGTTTTTAAGCAGCAATGTGACATAATTGATACTTAAAGTATAAATAAAAGCTCACAGAATAGTGAGTATCTTATTGTTTTTCAGAAAAATCAATTTATAGATAATCTCTATTTATTTGTATAAATTCATGTATACAAGGAGATTGATGAGGAAACAGATAAGATAAATCTGCTCATTAATAGATTACCTCAGGGAATTGTGGGCCAGTGGGGAGATGATTGGATTTGTCTTTATACACATCTGTACTGCTTTGCTTCTTTCCAATGAAATAAAATTAATTTTAAGCTGAAAAACGTCAAGTGAGAAAACGACTTTGAGAAGTTTTTTCCATTTACAGTGTAGAAAATAATTACCAGATGGTGACGCTGGAAACTGGAAGGACAGACAGGAGACACTGCCAGCAGGTGAGCACTGTGAGTTGCTGAGACGAGGGTTGGAAGTAGTAGTAGAGATAGAAGGTAGGGGAAGTTTGTGTTATATTTTGGAGATAGATCTACTGCACTGAAAGTAAGAAATTGGGGAAATAGTGAAGGCAAAGGTAGGAAAAAAAAAGTGACTTCTAGATTTTTGGTTTGAGAACTTGAGCAGGCAATGATACCACTTCATGAGAGATAAGATAGAAAGTGTAATGGTTGATGCATTGAGTCAATTTGAGAAGTTTAGAAGTTTAATGAAGCAACTCAGCAGGGTGTAAACATCCTCTTTGTAAACATCCTCATTCTGTGCAAAAGAAGGGAACAGGAAATGGTGTGAGTGCTACACCCAACCTAAGGGATGGTATCCTGCTTACAATATGAGAGAGAAAAGAGACTTGCTCTCCTCACCTTTTGCTCTTGCTGCTTTTGCTGTCTTCTGCCACCTTGAAGTGTTGCCCCTCTGCCATGCCACCCTGTTTTGGAGCCAGCTGACGAGGGACTGAAACCTCCACAAACTGTGAGCTAAATAAACCTTTCTTTCCTTAATTTTGAATGTGGGGTATTTTATCACAGCAACAAGAGAAAAGTAACCAACACAAGAAGGAACAAGTTTGGGGAGAGGTGCCTACAAAAGCAAGTGCTTTATTTTGAAGACAGTAGGCTTGAAGTGCCTTTTGACAACCATACGGTGACACACTGCCCTCTACATTTGTATTTAAGCTGTGAATTGGAAGGCAAGCTGCTCTTTATGAACTTTAGCATTACAAAGGAAATGAATAGAAGGGAAGCAATTCTTCAGCATTGCCCCTCTGAGATACTTCTTTCCTACAGACCAAGGGAACATAGAACAAGGGTAGCTAGTTTTCCACTCCAAGACCTGATCTCTCTCTCTCTCTCTCTCTCTCTCTCTCTCTCATCTTCTTAATCCTTGGATTTGTAACTGGGCACCTGACCAAGAGAACAATAGCTACATTTCCCATCATCCTTTGCAGGTAGATGCACAAATAAACTAAATTCTCTCCAGTCAGCTATAGACAGCAGTGCTGCCTGGCAGTTTCAAGAAAATCGCATTAAAATATAGTAGGAATGTGCCTTTTGTACCTTCCCACTGTATCCCTGTCTCCATACTGCTGCTAAAGACGGGTATGAGTGTAGGAGTTTCAATGGCCACAGTGCATTCTGGGAATGATCAGTTACCTCTGGAACAAGCCTGAGTACCTGAGGACTCAGAAGAGTCTGCATACAAACCTTAGGCCTTCTGTAATGAAAGGGAAAATTAAAATCCTACAATGTTTAAGGCACTGTTATTTTGCCTATCCTGTCACACAGAACCATCAAATCTAGTTCTGATCAATAAAGAGCAGAGAGAAGTTATTGCTATTTCCAGGATTTGATAGTTTCGAAAGTTTCTTATCCATCTCTTCCTCATCCTCACATTGGCAACCTCTATATTCTTAATTAAAATTGATGAAAATTTCCTTTTCCTTTTTAAATTTTTGCTATTTAGGGCTAAATTTGACTATTAAAGTTATGCTGAGGTCATAAAATGAATTCACTTTATAACATAAATCTGAGGACTTCACATCTTTTTGTACATCTTGACCAGTTTAAAAATACAGTTCTCTGTTCTTTAAAGATTTGATGAAGTTCAGCTGACAAACTTTCTGATTTGGCTGTCCATAATGTTTGTTAATCATGTTTTCTTTCTCTTCTTATGCCAAATTTGACTGTTTGTATTCTACTAAAAAGAAATCTATTTCTCCCAGGCCTTTAAATTTATGTCAAGGAGTTTCACATAAGAATCTATCTGCAGTTTCTTTTGCATCTCTAGTGAAACATCTTTTTTTCATCTCAAAAAATGTTTCACCTTCAACATCTGTTACATTGAACTTCATCTTCTAACGCCTTTGCTTACATTATTCCATTTGCCATGTATTTCCTTTAGGTTGAGCATAACCTAAATATTTTTTGATTGGAAATATGAATTTTATCTTGGGTATTGGATCTTTAGGCTTAAATTCTTTTCTTTAAGTCACCTTTGGATGTTATTCCACCACCTGAAGTATTGCTGAAGTTTGATTGTTGCAATCACCCCTTTCTTTTGACCTAGGATTTCATGGGGTTTTCTCTTTATCTTGGAATTCAAGAATTTTACCAGGTTGTGTCCATATATGTCTTTACCGTATTTTATGTGTAGTCATTTTTGTGCATTTTCAAACTGTAGTCGTTAGCTTTCATTAGCTTTCTTGTTCATCTTTCGCTTTTTGTTTACTTGGAATGCATATTATTCCTGTGTTAGGATTTCACATCTTTCCTACAAGTCTTTTCTCTTTCCCATAGTGATTTCTGTCTCTTGGAGTGTTTGCTGTCTGTGTTGATAACTTTTATGGTTCGGACCAAAATACAGGTCTTGACTGGGACATGTTCCTTTTCCTTTATCTACTAAATGTTTTCATGTGTAAATCGTGTTTTCACTTCCAATCGGCGCATTTTAAGTTCTCCTCCTATATCTTTAAGTACTCTTTTGTTTTGTCTAGATTATCCTTTGTCTTCTTCAGCAGCTATCATTCAGTTAAAGTCCATTGGAAGAACCATGCTCATTTCTCCTGTTTCTATCAGGGCACCTGATGTGCTTTGCCTCTTTTCTGTGGTGCAGGGGCAGCTGCTGGAGCACCTTAAGTGACCAAAGTCCTGAGAGTAGAAGAAAGCACACTGGCCTCTGCTCTTTGGGGCAGGCTAAAAGCTCCCATCCAACATCTCCGCACTCAGTTTCTTCTAATTTCCTCATTCTCCTGGGATACAGAGGATTCAGTTCACCTATTCAGTTACATCTGAACTCACTGAGATCCAGGGAAACTAGGTATCTTGTTGTGATTTTATCCTTCTTACTACACTGTATTGTTCTGTCCTCCTTATTAGAAAATAAACCCGTTAGGGGCCAGGGCAATGAATCCATCACCAGTCTTCATACAAATGGCTATTGGTTGTAGATTACTTTGGAGGATGATTCATTCCCTCAACTAAACCATATGCCTTGGAGGAAGGAAAATATTGCTTAAGAAGGGATTAAATGAAGTAAGGTCAATGGATTGCCTGAAAGTAAAGTAGAAGGCATTTTGAATAGAAGCAATAGCATTAATGCACTGACTACTGAGATGGGATGAAGAAAGCACTAGTAAATAAAAAATGGAAGTGATTCTCATTATGATTAGAATGGCTGGAATTGGGTGGCAGACATAACTCAGTGGCACAGAACTGCCTGGCAAGTGCAAGGTCCTGAGTTGATTCCTGGTACCAAAAAAAAAAAAAAAAAGGAATAGCTGGAACTGAGAATAGAATGGCTGAAAAACATGAATGAACAAGTCTGGTCTTGATGTGAGAGAAGAGGAGACAGTGAGACTTTTATATATGTTGTGGTTTTATCAACACCAGGAAGAATTTGCTTATGATTTGCAGCAAATTCCTCCTTAATTCCATTTGATGCCAAAAATTAAAGCTTTTAAAACTAGGTAGTTTGTTAAATTAAAAATCAAATTGATAGAAGGAAGAACATAGTCCTAGTCAAGACCTGTGTATTGGTCTGAAACATGCAAATTATCAAGACACAGAGCACACACTCCAAATAAACTGATGCCTATGAATTTATCTTATACCATTTGCTAAGAACACAAAATATGAAGATGAAAAAACTGAGGATTTTAATCTCTGACAGGTCTGGAAGACAAAAGATCTGTATTAGTCAGATTTTCATGACCATAACAAATAGCCTGAGACATATTAAGTTAAAAAGAGAGAAGGTTACAACAGCTGACAGCTTTAGAGGTTTAGTCTGTGGTTCCTTGGAACTCTTTCCTTTGGGTCTGTGGTGAGGCAGTACAGTAATATCTTGATTCATGAATGCTCCTGTTTGCGAACAATTCTGTTCACAAACAAAAGCATTAGCAAAATTTTGCTTCCATTCACAAACTCTTCATCAGGCTACAAACATGATCATTGCCATCTTCCCCAAATTGTAAAACAAATTAAGTTTGTAAACCAAGGTGCCGCTGTACTCCTGATGGGGTGTACATGGTGGAGGAAAGTGCTTACCACATGACAACTAGGAAGCAAGAAGGGAGACCGAAAAGGGTCCCAATACTCTCTTCAAGGGCAGTGATGTAACTTCCTTTCGTGAGGCACCACCTTTAAAGGTTCCATCAACATTCAATAACACCACAGACTGAGCCAGACTTTAACATGGGCCTTTAGGAGACAATCGTCCAAACCACAAGAAGACCCAATGGGAGAAAAAGCATATATAACTAGTTTAATAATTTTGCATGGAGTCTTGCCTTAGAAATGAGGCTGGAAGTCTGTGAGACCAAGTATAAAAAACATTTATTTCCTAGAAAGCTCTATTTTATTTAGGTCTTGGGACACATGGCTTATTCATTTATCAGAACTCCTTTAACCATCATTTTCCAACATCTTGGTATGGGGGTGGCTGGGAAAAAGCAAATGCCCCAGTGTCTGAGTCATTGAAAGTGAAGCTATTCTACTTCTATCACATAGCACAGAATAAGAAAGTACACCTAAACGATTTCTACTTTTTCCCAACTGTTTTTTATCTTACTTTAGATTTGCTGGGAAGCTCTTTTAAAAAGGCATCTCAAGGGCAAACAAGTTCCAGTCTGATTGTTATTTCTTTTGACAACACTTATTAAAAACTGGAAAGAAGAGAAGTTGTCAATTTCTCATGTGAGGTGACCTTGTCATTTTCTAATGACATCAGCAGGAATAAGGCCTATGTCTGCCAAAGGTAATATTATCTTTGCAAAATGATATATTGGAGGAATTAATCGTCTAGTGACTTATAATTTTTTATCTTTATACCACAAAACCAAGGAAAAGAATAGAGATTCATATTAGTTAAATATATTTTCATTTAAAATCCACTTTGGGAACCTAACAAGTATACTAGGACAAAGGTTTCTATTTACAAACTAATAATACTTTTAATATTAATGTCACTAATTTTAACATCATCTTTAACGAGTCTGTGTGCCCTGCACAGTGATATATACTTGTTATATTCACTTTTTAAGAATTCTCGCAAAGCCGGGCATGCTGGCGCACGCCTTCAATCCCAGCACTCAGGAGGTTGAGGTAGGAGGAGCGTTGTGAGTTCGAGGCCGGCTTGGGCTACAACGCGAGCGCAAGGCCGGCCTGAGCTACATAGTGCGACCCTGCCTCAAAAAACTAGGGCCTGGAGTTTGGCTCAGCAGCTTAAGCGCCTGCCCTGGCAAGTGAGAGGTTGTGAGTTCAATCCCCAGTGCCACAAAAAGAAAAAATAATAATAATAATAATTCTCACAAAACCCTTAAAATTGGTAATTTAGAAAGATTACCTTCCTTAATTTAGGACCCATCTCATTCACTAAACGCCTAAATAGAACAAAACAGTGGACCTTTTCCCAGGTAAGAGAAAATTTGTCCTCTCTGCTTTTAAACTGAGAGATCAACCTTTTTCCTGCCTGTGGATTCAAACTGAAATTGGTCATTCTTGGGTCTCAAGTTACCTTTAAACTGGACCTGAACCGTGAACTCTCTTGGGTCTCCAGCCTACTGACTCACCCTTCATATGTTCACACACATGTACACGCATATGTACACACATATAATTTGGTTACAAAATCCTAACATAATAGGGTCACAAGGCTGACATGCGGTGATGAAATAAATTGGTTATTGAGTACAGTGTCCGGCAGATAGTAGCACAAACCACTGCACATTTGCATTTCTCGTAAGAGTCACAATACATAAATTGTTTTAGCTTCTTTATGAACATATCCCAGCATTGTGCTCGTGGACTCAAGACATAATGAATACCATAGTATTGATCATCCTTGTTTATCATTCTTATCATGTGCCTTTGTTGCCTGAATTACTTATTTTAAAGCATCTATAGATTGTGTGATTTTAAAACATATCTTAAGTTGGTTACTAAATCAATACTATCAAAATTGTTTATTACAGTGTCGGGAATTTAGAAGCCAATTATTTCTTTTCTCTTTTCTTACATATAAATATTTTAAATCCTTCATCTTCAAAAGTTCTACTTTTCTCGAAGAATCTGTTACAGAAAAATAGTCAATAAATAAGTTATTCAATCAATACAGAGATACTAACCTACATCATAAGAATGACAAGAGAATTACTTTATAATATTTTTGTGCAAGTATGCAGAGGATACAGAAAGAACATGATGCGTGTTGTTCTAAATGACCTGCTTACAAAATAAATCTTCCCAGTAAGCATAAAAAAGTGGATATAAGGGTTCTTATTAGAGTGATTAAACAAGTTGAATATTATTTATGATGCTCAAACAGCAACTCAGTTCACTAGTGTTGCACACTTACTTTGTGCTGTGCACTATACTTGGTAATTGATTGTAGAAATATAAAATTGAATGACACATACTTTCTTCCTTCAAGGAGATTACTCCATTGCATTCAGTGTGGAGTCCAGTGTCCAGAGCTGTACGAGCATAGTAGGAAGAAGTCAGCTTAACCTGGAAGATAAAGATACAGTGGAGAACAACATGGTCATAGGAGTGGAGAGAAAAGACTAGAGGGAGAAGAGCAGTTGACCTCAGGGAGCAAGAAAGGATAAGAAAGGGTACCAAAGCATAGCAGGAGCATGATGTGTGATTTCTGATGACTGAAGCAGGGCACAGGTGGGAAGAATACTGAGGTGGTAGATGGTACTCAGATAATGAAGGATCTTCAGTGACATACAGAGGAAATATAATGGGTCATCTCCATCAACTATGAAGGTATCAAGTATTGTGATAACATCTCATTGTTAAGAAACAAAGAGCGTTTCATCACATTTCAAAGTTCAGTAGTCTAGACTCTATGTCACATGCTTTGTTAGAGTGTGGTCCCTCACCATAATCTTTTCTTTATCATTTGGGTAAAGAAAGGTAGAAATGGTCAGGAGAAAAGAGGGTTAAGGGAGGCTTCACAGTTTCACCCTTGGCTGTTAGTCTAGTTTACCATTCTCTTGTTAGTGAGAGAAGATATGGAAAAATCTAGAAGATTCAGGAGAATCATTAATCAAAATCTGAGGATCACTCTGGAATATGAGGCAAGGGCCTGCCTGCTTTTTGCTTGGAGTTGCTGAGAGCTGGCTCATAGGAAAAAGCTTATAAATAAGAAGAGTATTGGGTGGCTCAAAGAAGAGGAAACAGAGTTTTCATACTTCTTGGTGCTGAAGATTGGGAGGTGAGCTAAGAGAAGCACCAGTTTGGAGGTGAACTCAGAGACATAGCAAGCTACCTAGGATAGTCTCGCACCTGAAAGAGCCTGTGGTACATTATCCTGAAGGGAGGCAGGCATAGGATGGATGCATCTGTGTTTAGAGTTCCCTGCCCTGACAGTACCAGTGCAGAGCGCTCTTCACCTCCCCTGCAGTGGGAATGACTGAGGATATGTTGCAAGTAGAAATGACTAAATAATTTTTATTGAGAGGACAGTGATGGTTTTAAGATACATTTGAAATTCTCTAATACTTCTCCCTGAAAACACAGAGTCTGATTCTCTTTTGTTTGTTTGTGGGCTGAATTTCATGACTCATTTCTCACCAATAGAATATTGCAGAAGAGAAAGAATATGACCTTTTACTATACATTGGATGAATTTATTGCATAGTAATAATCACGAACCACTCCCCAGGTAGTGTAACAGTACTATTCTTAAATGCTCTCACAATATAAATCATCACTTGATTGAAAGCACCATATTTTACAGTGAATGATCTCTCCCTTCATTTGGAACAGTTCATAAGTGAACATTTATATATAAATTCTTCATTTCTCCTCTTTGTATCCACATTTTTATCATTAAAATCTTTTCTGTGTCTATCTGTAGACAACTCTGAGGACGTTTTGAGATTAACATCCATTTTTATGTAACCATGCATGGAGTAAGTTACATTAAATTAATACAGTTTATTAGCCAAGAAAATGAAATTGTAGATAGATATTATACATCTAAAACCTTTACACTGATAACAGCAGGATTACTTTTACATGGCAGGTGTGTCATAAATATTTATTGGTGATTCAACATGACTTATAGTAATTTAACATGATTTATACTAAAATGTCAGGAGGAAAGAATATAAGCACAGAGAGGTTAGTTTAACTGGGTAAAGTTAGCCCTAACATCAGGGGCTAAATCAGTGTAAAAAAATATTAGCAAGGTATTATTGAACATAATCCCTAAAAAGCCTGCAATGTCATAATGTCGAAGGAAAGAATATAACAGAGAAGGTGAGTAAATACATACAAAGGAACTCAGATAAAAATGAATTATTTTCTCTCTTTATTTACTTATTGCATTAGAAAACAAGTAAGCCCAAACAATTAAGTCTATTTTTCCTAGTTTAAAATAACCATAAAACATACATTTTTGAAGTAGAAAAAAAGCTATTAATCTTTCAGTTAAAAAATAAATAATAATATTTTAATTTAGATAGTAGTTTATAAATCACAATAGGATTTTTTTAATCTATTGGTTTCTGTCTTGTAACAAACATATGAACAACTCATGGTAGAATTTTTTTTCAAATTAGGCAAAGTTAACGGAAATTAACAGATTTGCTCAAGGTCACACTTAAAGTAAGTGGTGAAGTGAATACTTACACCCAGGTCTTTTAACTCCAGTTTGTCTCCCTATATCACAATAAAGAAAAAAAAAAAAGCTGAGTCAAGTACATAGGAAAGTCAATTCAGTTTATCAATGAGTGAATGATCGGCAAACGCAGCAGTATTTCCCAGTAAAACAAAGCCATAAAAGCTCCATCTGGAACAAACTGCCCAATTCCAGAAATACAGGCCACATAAAAGTCACACCTAACCTAAAATTAGGACAGAGAGCTCACAACACTGCTGAGTGATAGCCTACTCTGCCAAAGTGGCTTCCCTGACTTCATAAGAGCTGTACCTTTCATTCATTATCAGTACGCTGACATATTATCTCACCCAGCAGATGATGGCCATACTGGATACAGAAAGGCAAATGTTATTTAAACAATTTTGCGACAGTTTAAAATGTATTCTCTTTTTCAGTGGGTATAACTTTGAATCAATACTATTCCTATATAAAAAGCTATTACTTCCAGTAGAACTATTATATTTGAAATTATAAATATATGCACCATAATTTGAAGATGTGATCACTGAGAAAAACAATATAGAGGATGAGGGTAGTGGTATAGGATGAATCATAAAGGAGGTGATAAACATAAGTCAAGGGTAATCATAAAAGAGATCCCGGGAGATGGAAATAGTATATAGAAAGCAGAGGGTTGAAATGGCAATATTGGATCTAAAAGGCAAAATCAAATTAATTTAGATGGAACAGAAAGGAGTTTGTGGGGGACCAAAAAATATTAAGTCTTCTGGTATTTTCACAACAGGTTAGGGATTTTGCATAGTAACAGTCACCTGAAAGTCACCTGCTCCAAGAAGATTATGAAAATGGTTAGAAAATGTATTTCTATCTGGCAGCTTTCAATAGCATAAATCTATATTTGAGAAATCTGCTAATTGCTATTTTAGTCAAAGATTCAGTTTGCATCAGTAATAAGAAATATACTTCAGTATCACGTGGGAGGGGAAATTGCAAAAAATGCTTGTACTAAAAACAATGAAGTTAGATTATAAAAATTGTAAAAGAGAAGAATTTAGGTCTCATCATGGAATCAGTATCATGAGAAAAGTTTATAACTGTTCAAAAAGACAATAATTAAGTGCAATTTATGAATTTCTATTGGATTTATATTTTAAAATCTCTAAAGACATACTGTAGGACCTATAGAGAAATTTGGTATGGACTAGATATCAGATGACTGAGACATGAACTGGAGAATTTAGAGCATACTTACTGTGCATGTATGAAAACTAAGGTCCAGAGAGTTTTCAAGTGAGGCCCAAAATTCCACTTTTAATTCATCATAGTTCCACTTTTAAAACCAACTGTTCTCATTTCCAATACAAAACTCATTTCACCATTAGGAATAATAGCTACTTATATAAGTCATGCCTATTACATGTGAAAATAAAACTAAATATTTAAAATATAAGGAAGGAAATGCTGTCTCTGGTTATCTTTTACTACTGTAGTCAATTTGCTCAATGGGCGCATGAAGGATGGTTAGCTTTCCTCTTAAGGAGAGACATCTCTGGCCGAGATCTTCTGCATGCATCCTTGTATTGCTAATGCTAAAAGCACAACTGATCCACCACAGCAGAAACTGCCAGGATTCTACCTTGTTCTTCTCCATTATAAAATTGTATGCTGCCTCCTGGTGAAGTAAAAATGTAAGAAAATGCTTGAATGATGTGCAATATCCATAAGCTTAAGACTTTTTGTGGTTTGGGTGTTGTCTTGGTTACTCTTTACTCATTGCTGAGACAAAACACCTGACACCCCAAAATAGGGAAGGAAAGGTTTATTTAGCTTACAGTTTTTGGAGGTTTCAGTCCACAATCAGCTGGCTCCAAGGCAGGGTGGCATGGAACAGGGACAGCACTTCAAGGCAGCAACCGAACAAAAGCAGCCAAAGTAAAAAGGGGCAAGAGCAAGCTTCTTCTCCTCCTTTATATAGTACACAGGACACCCCTCCCCCCAGGGTGGGTGTAGCATTCACAAACATCCTTGCCTTCCTTTGCACAGGATGAGGATGTTTACAAAGTAAGACCCC
>RJWM01012282.1:0-57109 GCA_004363535.1 Dasyprocta punctata | reverse complement strand
GAATACACACTTCTCAGAGAAAGAAATACAAATGGCAAATAAATATATGAAAAAATGTTCAACATCAATGGTCATTCGGGAAATGCAAATTAAAACAACGCTGAGATTCCATCTCACTCCAGAAAGAATGGCCAAGATTAAAAAATCAACCAACAACAAATGCTGGAGGGGCTGTGGGGAAAAAGGAACTCTTCTCCACAGTTGGTGGGAGTATAGACTGGTCCAACCACTGTGGAAGTCAGTGTGGAGATTCCTCAAGAAGCTAGGATTAGAGATCCCATTCAACCCAGCTATCCCACTTCTGGGCATTTTCCCAGAAGAATTGAAAACATCACATCACAGTGATATTTGTGCACCCATGTTTATAGCAACCCAATTTGTAATAGCCAGATCTTGGAAACAGCTCAAGTGCCCATCAATCAAAGAATGGATAAAAAAGATGTGGTATTTTTATACAATGGGGTACTACCCAGCTATTAAGAAGGATTGCACTGAGACTTTTATAAGTAAATGGACATGACTTGAGACCATACTCATAAGTGAGATAAATCAAACCCACATGTGTAAATACCGTATTGTCTCTCTAGTGTAAGAAACTGAAAAAGTATATATGATCCAAAATCTATAATAAATACTATGTAAGGGTAAAAAACAGCTCGAAGAGCAAAAGTAATTGGGAAGGGAAAAGGGGGAAAGAGGGAAGGGAAAAGGAAAAGATATAAATCTGTATATATGTATATGTAAGATAACTAAAACGAACATACTGCTGAATGTACTAGTTATTGAGAAAGAACAGTTAATACTCATATGATTAGATCAATTTTACATCTCTGTATCTGTTAATGTAAACAACCATTTTGAAGATAACGATACGCAATATTGCAACCATTGTCAAGTTTCTATCATCCTGTTTTGTAAACCTGTAATGTTACTGTTGTGCATTTACTCTAGTTGTTTGTTTCTTTTGCTTTTTGTCTTTCTTATATGAGTCTTGTTTTCTCCTAAATAAAAATAAAAAATAAAAAAAAAAAAGTACAAACCCTAGTTGGGCGTGGTGGCGCACGCCTTTAATCCCAGCACTTGGGAGGCTGAGGTAGGAGGAGCATTGTGAGTTCGAGGCCGGCTTGGGTTACAATGCAAGCGCAAGGCCGGTCTGAGCTACACAGTGCGATCCTGCCTCAAAAAACTAGGGCTGGGAGTTTGGTTCAGTGGCTTAAGTGCCTGTCTGGCAGGCGTGAGGTTGTGAGTTTGATCCCCGGTGCCACAAAAAAATAAAATAAAATAAAATACAAATCTTGCAGTCAACTGCAGCCAGCAACTAATCTTCAAGGCTGTCAAGTCTGTGATACATAAGAGCCATGTTAAGACAAGAGTTTCCCAATTTTACAATAGAATATGTTTCCTGCTAAACACTGAGTACTGTATTGCTCTTAAAATGCTTCTGAATCAGTTGAGCAAGAAAGGCAAAAAGATTTCCCACATGTTTGTATTTGATGCTAGTCCCTAAAGCCTGCCACACAAAGATTAATAATTCCTTGGTCAAGCAGTCTTTAATGTTGCAATTCACTCAGTCATTCTGCTAAGAAATTGTTTCTATTTCATATAAACCTAAGGACAGGGGAAAGAAACAGAAAAAGGAGAGAGAGGAAAAAGGAGAATGGAGAGGGAAGACAGATGACAGAAGGGATGAGGTGGAGAGAAGGGGAGAGAGGAAAATTTATAAACACCTAAGAACTTGCTTTATCTGCCTAAAAAAAAAAAATAAACATAGTCTAACCTACCTCTTCCCTCAAGTACTAAAATACGAAATCAAACATCAGCCTATACCTTTTGAGAGGGTGAAAGTATGTGTAGTTGTGGCAGTATTACAAAGGACACAAAATTCTCTCTTGCAACATTCATGGGAAGTCAGCTGAGACAGAGGAGAGAAGCAGCAAAGCCAGGCACATTCCCTGGCCTGCACTGGTCCCTCTTGGAACCAACTGGTCAGCCTGAGTTACACTGCCTAGAATCTCTGGGGATACGTTCTGCAATCAAGAAGAATCCTAGCCTGGGAAAACCTTCCTCTAAATTGAACACAAAACTAGCTTAACTCAGAAACCTCGACACCAATATAAAAGAGCTCTTAGAGATTCTAGTCTGTCTTCTCTGTAAATGAATATTTACAAGTTAGTAATAACAGGCTATGAATCTGTACAACAGCGAGACTCTGCCGTGAAATTCGTTCCAGAAAAGGCGGCACAGCACTATCCATCTTCACAGTTTGTCAGACAGCTATGGGAGAGTCTCTCTTAGATGCAGAAAAATAATTTCAATTGTGTATTTTAAGAAAATTTCATTATATTGGGAGGGGGTCACTCCTTTAAAAGTAACTTAAATGTATTAGTCTGGTTCACAACTCTGTCAGCCAACACACTTCCATGACAGTGGTAGGCACAGTTTATAGAGGAAAGACAAAAACTCTGAATTCTTATTAAAATTCAGGTAATGTCTGTCTCCACTGAAACTGTTTCAAGAGTTTTTCTATGTAAAACCTGGCAAAATATATTTCTCCCTTATAGTAATATTCTTTTAAATAACTAAGACTGTTCCATAAATTCAACACAAATATAAGACAAACTACTATTTTCTCCTACTACTTTAAGTCTTGGAGCCTGTTTATCTGTTAGTGCTTAGGATATTTTGCCCTCTAGAGAATTAATTCACAAGTAGGCATGAGATTGCTGTGGTGCAAGTCAATCCTTCAATACTGCCACATCAAATCCTAGCAGTATAGATAAATGAAACTGCCTGCAGTCGTTCTCTCGGTTGGGGCAGGATGACATGGAGTCTGTGTGCGCTAACTCAGCAGTGTCACAGCGCTAGGATGAAGTGATGACACTGATGTCAATGCCACATCCCACATGCAGCAAAATTGGAACCAATGTCACTCATGCTGGGAAAGGTTCACCCCAAAATTTAGGATATGGAGACATTCTTTGTTTACTGCAGCGTGAAAAGCATTGTTCTTGAAGTTTTTCGCAGATTCAGAGTTCTCGCTATAATTCTATAAAGTAATGAATCATGTTTCATTTCACTCCATCCACAAGATGTCTTTTTAAAACTGGTATGTATAAATTTAATTGTTATTAATCATAGTTGGAATAATTAGGAAGATACTGGGTTGATGGAAAATCTTTAAAAAGCATAGGGTCCTGACTTAAAAAAAAAAACAAAACTCCTGATTCGTATAAAATCTTATTGTTTAGTTTGCTCAAATCTGAATATACATGCATTTCTATTGGGTAGATCCCATTTTACATCAGAAGAAATGAATGAGATTAATGTCCTTTCTCAAGGTCACAAATCTTGTCTGGTGTGGAACAGATTATATCTCAGAGCTCCAAATTTCCTATTCTCCCCTTACACCACTGAGCCGTGCTGCTTTTCTGACTGAACTGAAAATAGATTACAATAAAAGATTACCATAAAAGTTTGATTCTTCCATTCACCATTTCATGGACTGCCTTTACAAGTACAATACTGAAAAATTGGTTTGGTATTCACCTTTGATACTTTTTATTGCAACGAAGCAGCACAGAATGCGACTAAAAGGCATAGCCTTAAATCACAGACCATGCTAGTGTATATGTTTTCAGATTAATCACCTGAAGGACCAGCAGGCTGTTAGGACTCTGGTTAAGTAAAGTAGATACAAATGTGTCTGGAAAAAATCTTCCTTATTTTTAGAGAAAGTCTGTTCCTGGTCTTTCTTTGTGTTATAGTTCTTTGGAAGCTCATTATTGTTGAGGATACCTTAGATGTGAAAGTTTCATTTGGAAGCACAGAATGTATGTGTTCTTAGTATAAAAGTAGTAAAAAGACTGCCAGAAACAGAAAAGCTAAACACAGGTGAGTAACAAACCTCAGCAGGCAGTCCCATTCTTACTTCATTCCATTCCAACAGAGGAATGAGCCCTTGCAGTGGTGCACAGGGCAGGATTCAGACCCCACAGGCACTGACAACTACACTAGTGATAGATGTTCAACTAGTCACAGATATCAAGTTAGCACTCAGCCAGTTACCCTATCTTTTGGGATTCTGAAATCAAGTCCCAGAGACTAACAAATCTGCTGGTCACTGAAACTGAGGGGATACAAAATCACAAACTGGGCAATAGTCACACAGGATCCACAAGATCATGTACTCAGAGGTCTAGAGAAAGTCAAGTCATCAAAAAGAGGAACAAAGTTGACATTCATGCAAAACTTTGCTTCCAGTGGCCACTGGGATAGAAACAAAGGTAGATACAGACAGGAGGCAGGCAGGAAGAGATCTCTGGGCATCTAGAGGAGTGCCACTCTGACCCCTTGCCAGTTTTGGCAACTCTAAATGTCAAAGACCTCCACAACCTTAGAACAGGGGTATTTCTGAGTTGGTTCCTATTTCTTGCTCTCAATGAAATTTAATTACTGATTGAGACACAGTTCCAACACCCAAAATGCAGTCTACCAAAGACATCTACAAGGGCAAAGAAACTGAATCTAGACTGTACCGAGTTCTTTTATTACCACATTTAGGACACCTGAGAATTACTCACTGAAATGGCTCTTCCTCTTACAAAAAGAAATGAAGAGAGATGTCATTTCTGTGCAGATGTATACATCTAACACCTTATTGGTCCTCCCATTTATCAATAAGGCTGCTATTAAGAAGGATGATCTCAACGCAAGAAGTAGAGTCTCCACTATTCCCAGGTTTTCTTTCCTATATTTTACATAATGGTCATGTGCATTGTAAACACTTAAAGAAATACACACAGAGAAGCATATAGATAAGCACATAAAACAGGATTTTGTGGTATGGCCTGGGTACCAAATCACATTTCAGACATTATTTCTAAAGCACAGTACATTTTAAGGTCCATACAATAAGCAGCACATGATCAAAAATGACAGCTACACTCCTCAAATATTCTTCTTTTAAAAATGCTTTAATCTAGTATCTTTCACTTAAGAGCTATGTGATATACTAAAAAAGTCTAGGTGAAAAAAAATCCCAACTGTCTTACTTACTAGCTCTGTTACTTCAGACAGGCTACTTAACTCAATTTCTTAATCTCTAAAATAACAATCATAACACCAACTAACAGGGATTTTATGAGAATTACGCTAGTATATAAGTAACAGCCATACACAAAGTCCTTCATCTCAGAAACACTAGATAATGTCGATTCTTTTTTCCTTAATCATATTTTTTTCTCATCCTTCACCTTTCTCGGGCTGAGTCTTAGTTGGTTTAGTCCATCTCCACATCACATCTGTCTCCTGCATTCTGAACAATACTAGATGGTCTGAACTGGGCCTCCTCAACATCTTAGAAGCTGAACCATATCTCAGAATCACAAAATTAGATTTAACTACTTACTGTGGACACTACTCCAATCTGGCTAGATGAAATGAACAGAGAAGTGTTACATATCCACCTACCCCTAAATCCTGGCAGCTGAAGGTCAGGTCACTTAACATCACCACACATGCCCTGTGATGTTCCTATCGTTTTCAGGGAGTTTTCAGTTGTTCTGGGATGGTCCCTTCTTCACTCCAAGGCTGAAGAGTCTGCATTCATTCCAAGAAGAAGAAGAATCATGTATGAGCTGGTGTGTCACCAGCTTCCCATGGCTTTGTACAATAATTAGTTTTTCATGCCAGCCTTGGCAGTCTCATATGGTCAGGTGAGCTAAGCAGAGACAAAGATTCCCTACAGGGCTGCAGACCTGATTAGAAATGCCAATCCATTTTTTCAGAGACAATCCATTTGTAATTTAGACTCCATCAGTATTTTCTTTGACAGAAACAGAAAGAGACGAATTGTGTTTCCTTACAATATTAAAAGCTGGAGACACTCAAAATGTTATGTTAATGAACCTCTGCAAAATTTTAGCTATGTGACTGAAGGCAGTCATTTAACCTTTTCAAGACTGTTTCTTCACTTGCAAAGTGGTCACGCTATACATAAAGTCCTTGCTTTGCAAAGTTCTGAGATACATACAAACTCCAGCTATTTCTACTTGGTTAATATCATTCTCTCAAAAACAAAGTTCAAATGTCAGTTACTTGAATACATTAAACATGATAATCTCATAGAAGAGATATTTCATAGTGTACAATCCCTACATAAATGAGAGATGTGCCTCATGAGTTAGGGCCAATCACTTCCATCAAAGCCTGTCAGTGATGGGTCACTGGGCAGCTTAGCTTGTACACAGATAGAAAAGACTGTGGCTGGGTTGCTTCTACGTTACCCATTGATAAACCAAAATTTCTTTTTATAAAAATGGATAGTATGAAAAGGCAAGTGACCAACAAAGATGAAAGTGAAGGGGAGAAAATCAGTAACACCAGAAATGAAATTTGAATAAAAAATAAATGGAGTTCAAAGAAAAACAGCTGACTGGGAGTGCTGATACCCACCATTTGAAGCACTGAACGTACAGCCACTGGGACTTAGTGAAGACAACTTAACAGAAATAGCAAAAGGATGAAGATATCCAGGAAATGATTACAGGGAAAAGTCACATAAAAGGAACTCCAGAAGATAGATCATGACACCAAAAGCACTAGGGATAAAATGTTGCAAGCTGCTCCAAACTTAGGGAGGGGTATGGAAATCCACCAAGGCACAGGAAAGATGCTTTCTCCATGTTCTGTGTTTTATGACAAGATGAAGGAGGCAAGTACTGTTTAAACTACTTGAGACAAGTTTTCAATTCTCATTGTTTCTGATGTTTTACATTACAGGGTGCTAATACTAGTTTCCCCACTTTTTCATTTCCCTGTGCATTTATAACCAAGAGTTTTTTCAATATGTGTTAGACTTTTAAAGGTCTTAGAAATAGTGTAATTTTTCTTGATTATGATTGCTCTGTGTGGAACTTTAGCCTCACCATCATTATTACAGCCCTGTTTTACTGTCCAAAATGAGGGCTCCCTGTATGTCTTCTGATAAGTTGTAGTAAGTACTGGAACAGTGGATGTTCATAAATTATCTGTAGAGAGATAAAGGGAAGGTACACAAGGGCTAAAGTCTGAAGAATGCCTTTAATACTGAAAACTAATTATAAATTCCTTCAGGATGATAGAGAACCACTGAAGGGATTTAAGGAGAGTGGCAGGCAAAATCAACAGAAAATTAACTTGTCATATTGTACAGGATGAATTTTAGCCAAATATGGCTAAGGGAAGAAACTGAATTAATTCATTAAGGCAGTAAAAGTCACTAAGGCTGTGGCTCTTAGGATGGAGAAGATAAGTCATTTTTAAAAAACATTTAAATGTAGAAATGACCAAAGCTGATGACTACAAAGAAGTATTGAGGATGGCGGCAAATGAGTGACCACAGTAACACTGGACTGACATTTTTGGAATGCAGTGTGCCAGGTTCTGTCCCAAGGGATTTATATCTTTTTTGTAATCCCTGTAAGGACCTGAGGAGGCAGGTTCTCCTATTCTGAGCATTTGGAGAGAAGGAAAGCAAGGGTAGAGACAGGATCATTTCTGGAATAGCTATGAAGAGTGCTGTTGGATGGGGCCAAGTTGTCCAACTTCAGAACCACCCCTGACCCCTCAATCTACTACCCCAGCGAGCCATCCTCTTTCCGCCCTGGCCATCTTGCACTTTGCCTTCCTGTGCTGTGGCACCTCCATGCCTGACTGCTTTCCTTCCTCCTACTTATTGAATGCAACTGTTTTGTGCTGCACTGAGACCATAGAACCACTACTCTCTTCTTCCTATGTTGTAAAAATTCTCTTCTCCAAGAGCAATTCTTCTTCTATGGCCTTGCCCCTTTCTTCCATGATTAACTAATACAACTACATCAAAATAGGGGAGGATAAACAAAGGGTCGTATATCTGAGATTTTTAAAAATCCACACATCTACTAACTCCTTCAGCTATAAGCTGCCACTGATAGAGTGTTATAATTTTGTAAGAGGGAAAAATAGCACACGTGAAAATACAGTTGTTCCTCAACATCCATGGAGACTCAGATCTGTTTTATAAAACAGCATGGTCTGTATATACTTTACATACATCTTCTCACATATTTTAATCATCAATAGATTATTATAATATTAAATATAATATAAATCTGAGGCATAGAGCTATAGTGTATTGTTTAGGAAATCATGACAAGAAAAAAAAGAGTCTGTATATGTTTGGGACACACACAATTTTTCCCAAATGTTTTTAATTTGTGGATCATTGAAATCAGATGTAGAACCCTTGGATACAAAGGGCTAACTATATTGAAAGGGAAAATTAAAATTTTAAATAAAAGCCTTCCCAGGATGCTCATCAAGACCAAGAGGACATGGCTTTTATATAAACCCAACTTTGTTGCCCTTGTGTAACTGACAGCCTTACAATGTAATTTAAAATGTAATGGGACATTCCTTCCTTTGTATAACCCATGCTTTGTATAACTGATAGGGTGACCTGAAATGTTTAAACTTCTTCAGCAACCCATTACATCACCCAACCCTCCAATCATATGCACCAAGTCTGCCTATGTACCTCCCCGACTCACATTCCCTTTAAAAGCCCCAAAATCTGGCCAAGTGGGGCTCTGGCTCTTTGGGACCGATCCTAGTGAGAAGCTCAGCAGTGTAATAAACTGTCTGATTAACTCCCTCATGGACATTTATTCCCGTGTCTAGTCTGTTATCTGTAACATATGGCTTAAAACTACCTGATTTTCAGCTTTCCTCTCTCCATGGGCCATGGCTGTCTCCATAGTATTCTGCTGTTAGGGAGATACCTACCTCCTTTAAGGAAGTCTCAGGGAAGTGTAGCGTTCAAAAGGTTGTGAGCTGTTTCTTTACATACACTTTCCTAGAACTTTCAATAAAAGATCTCTGGTCTTCAAATGTCCTAGAAATAAATTTTTCTGCTGGTTTGGTTTCCATAATTAATGATACATCTCACTATAAGGATATTTAAATGTCATATTTCTTCCATTTTCCCCTCTCCTGCCTAAAAGATGAATACAGCTGTGCTGTTCATTCCTCTTAATGGGATTCCTACTATACAAATTTGTTTCCCAGTCTATTTACTGAGTTATTTATAGATGTCTATGACAGGTGAGTTCTACAACTGCCTAACAAAAGAAAAATGAATTTATGCTGGTTTTAAGTTATATTTTAGCTATTCAGCTTATGCCAAAATACAAAAACTTGGTAGACCATAACAACTTAAATGGGTTACCAAAGAGTTACTCAGAAATCAAACTTCCAATCATTGATTTATGTTCAAAGGGAAAAATATTCATTCAATTTTGATTTATACCAGTCATTCATAAAAGTCTTCAACAGATAAAAGCCATAAATCTGCCTCTGTAAAAGCATAAATCAGAACCCTAGGAGGATAACAACAGGCATGTCTCTCTGATATCATTCAACTGTTGAGCAGCAGCTTACAGGGAAAAAATACAGTTTCTTTTTTTCTTATTTTAATAGTACTTACATTTCTACCACTTCTTTTAAAAAGCCTAAAAAAAATTTTGACTGTGAGGAAAGAAAACCACTGACCTCAAGGTTTGATTACTTATACTATAGAGAGGATGTAAGAACTACATTAATTAATAAACAGTTGATTTGCTTTAATCAACCCTTGCCATTTCAAAAACATGAAAACACATTGTACTGTTCTCAAATATTTTAGGTTTTATTTTTCTAAGAACCAAATACATTTTGTTTTGAAGGGAAATTCCCAGAAAATTAAACTGTATTAGCCAGACTAAATATACAAAAAAGTAGATTAATGCAATAAAACTTATAAATGAAACACACACTCATAATATCTCAGTTTTCTTTCCACAATCATATTAAAGCCTATTGTTTGCATCAGTATGAATGGATTTCCCAAAATAGCCCATAGTGTTCAAAGACCCCTTCTAATTGAAGGGCTATAACTGGAATTAAGTACTCAAGGTTATGTTTCCAAAGAAAAGACTCATTCTAAAAATACACCAAATACTGATAGCAAGTGCTTTGGTTACTACACATCTAAGAATAAGATAATGTATCTTTCATAATTTTGTGGCAAATGAACTGTAAAATAATAACTCTGAAATTAAATTGGTACGTTACTTATCAAACACCATTTGTTTATTGTACAGAATGTGTAGGCAGAACAACAAAGCAAAGGTTTTACTATTTATATTATTTATAAAGAGCAAGACCCCAGTACCATATGCTGGGAGTGTGCTCTGGCTAGCCTCGTGCTGCAGAGGCTCTGAACTCCTCACAGCCAGATGCAAGGTCCTGCTGGTGGCACACTCCGGTGCATGCTCTGCCTAGCCGCCTGAGTCCCAGATGTTCTGAACTCCACCCAGCCAGGCATAAGGCCCCAGTGCCACACTCCTGGAGTGCATGCTCATTAGCTGCACAGAGGATACAAGCTCTGCCCAGTTCAGTGTCCCAGTGCACTCCATTGGGGAACACACAGCCAGCCTCACAGGTCACACAGGTACTGAGCCCAGCCCAGCCCAGTGCACCAGAGCTGCTCATCACGGAGCAACCAGCATAGCCCAAGAGTCTTGGAGAATTTGAGCTTCACCTATCAGAGCACAGGGCTCCAGTTCCATAGTTCAAGGGTGAGGCCCAGCTAAGTGAGCAGGTCCCGGAGGTTCCAAGCCATGCTCAGCCAGGAGCAAGGCCCAGCACCATATGCTGGGGACACGCTCTGGCTAGCCCCAGGCTCCAGAAGCTCTGAACTCCTTGTAGCCAGACGCAAGGTCCTGGTGGTGCCACACTCCAAGGTGCGCTCCACCTAGCCACCTGGGTCCTGGAGGCTCTGAACTCCACGCAGCCAGGCACAAGGCCCCAGGGTGACACCACAGGGGTGCCTCTCTACTTGGGTGTGGAGGTTCTGAACTCCACCCAGCCAGGTTCTAGGCCCTGATGACACACTCTGGGGGTGTACTCCATCTAGCTGCAGGGAGGATATAAGCTCTTCCCAGCCCAGCATCCCAGAGCAACCCAACAAAGTACATCCGAGGAACACACGGTGAGCCTCACAGGCCACAGAGCACAAGGCTCTGGCGCCATAGCTTGGGAGTGCAAAATCCTGGCTAGCCACAGGGATATGGGAGGATTGAAGCTCTACCCAGCACAGCGTTCCAGTGCAATCCATCAGGAAGCTGCCTGGCCAGCCACACAGGTCTCAGTGAAAGATGAAACACGAAAAAGCAACATGCAGTCTCAGTCCTCCAGCGCACCAAGAACAAACCCAAGAGACACTGAAAGAGAAGACACTGGAAATCGAACAACTGAACTCTCTGAAATGATAACAACTGAAGTAAAGAAACAACTCCATGAAGATATAGAGGAAATCATATCAGAAATAATCTCTCAGGTAAAAAATGAAATCACAAACATTGTGAAAGAAAGGTTGTGTGTATCTAAAGATCAAGATAAAAAAATACAAAAACGTAAGAAACTTTGAATGAACAATGTAAGACAGAATTAGAATGTATGAAACAGAGTCAAAGGAATATTCAGGAAATTAAAAATTTCATTGAAAGTTGGCAAAACTGCTTGAATGAAGCTGAAGACAGACTCTCAGACCTTGAAGACAGCATCAAAGCTTACAATCATATAAGAAAAGATCTCTTAAACATAACAAGGAACCAGGAAACAATAATTCAACAGCTGCCAGACGATGCCAAGAGAAACAATATAAGATTGATAGGTGTCACCAAAAAAGCAGGGGTCAATAGTAATGACCTACAAAGACTATTTGCAGAAATGATACCAGAAAATTTTCCAAACATGGGAAGAGAATTTGATATACACATGAGTAAGGCATACAGAACCTCAATTAACCATAACCAAAACAAATCTTCACCCAGGAATATAATAATTAGGATATTAGAAATTCAGCACTAGAACAAAATACTAAAACAGTTAGAGAAAAGAAACAGCTCACCTATGAAGGAAAGCCTATCAGAATCATGGCAGACTTCTCAACACAAACCTTTAAGTCAAGAAAAGCTTGGAGTGAAGCATTTCAAATCCTGAAAGAGAACAACTTTCAACCCAGATTGATATACGCTACAAAGCTATCGTTAAAAATTGATGGAGAAATAATATACTTCCATGACAAAGAACAACTAAAGAAATTCATGGCCACTAAACCAACCCTACAAAGAGTACTGAAAGACACTCTAGAAAGAGACAAAGATAACTACAATCCCAAGAACAATAGCAAAAGGAAATCACTAAGTAGGGCAAACAATTAAACAGAAAATGAAGAAAACCAACAACAGAAACATATCATGACAGGGATGAGCCAGTACATATCAGTTATATCAATCAATGTAAATGGTCTCAACTCACCAATAAAAAGAAACAGACTAGCAGAGTGGGTTAAGAAACAAAATCCAACAATACGCTGTGTACAAGAAACACATTTCATTCAAAAGGAAATTCATAGACTAAAAATCAAAGGATAGAAACCAATACTCCATGCAACAGCAACCCAGAAAAAAGTAGGGGCAGCTATTTTGTTTTCAGACAATATGAACTTCAAACCAAGAATGGTCAAAAGATATAAAGGAGGTCACTACATACTTGTTAGGGGAAAACTTCAAGAGGAAGAGATTATGATCATAAATATATACAAACCAAATATGGTAGCAACCAACTATGGAAGACAAATCTTAAATGACATGAAAAATCAAATAAACAATAATACAGTTATAAAAGAGGACCTTAACACCCCATTGTCACAAAGAGACAGCTCAACTAAACAAAAAATCAGCAAAGAAATAACAGAACTGAATCAAACTTGTGAACAAATGGACCTAGTAGGTGTGTACCGAGTGTTCCACCCATCAACATCAGAATACACATTCTGCTCAGCTGCACATGGGTCATTCTCTAAAATAGATCATATACTAGTCCACAGAACATGCTTAAGTAAATACAAAGGAATTGAAATAATTCCACGCATATTATCTGACCATAGTGCAATAAAATTGGAAATTAGTGACAAAAAATCCACAAGAACTTCATAAACACATGGAAATTAAATAACACTCTCCTATACATTCAATGGGTCACAGAAGAAATTAAACAATACCTACAATCAAAAGAATATAGAAATACAAAATAGCAGAAGCTGGGGGGTACAACGAAAGTAGTCCTCAGAGTGAAATTTATAACACTAACCTCCCACATCACAAAATGGAAACAACACAAATAAACAACCTAATGATGCACCTCAAACTTCTACAAAAAGAAGAGCAAGTCAAGTCCAAAGCCCAAAAAATGGAGGAAATTATACAGATCAGAGGAGAAATTAATACAATTGAAACTAACAAAACAATACAAAGAATTAAAAGAAGAGTTGGTTCTTTGAAAGAATAAATAAAATTGATGAATCACTAGCCAACCTTATCAAAAAGAGGAAAGAAAAACTCAAATCCACGCAACAAGAAATGAAAAGGGTGAAATCGATCATCAATAGCTACTTCGAAAACCTTTACTCCCATAGGTTCAATAACACAGAAGAAATGGATAGATTCCTACAAACCTATGAATTACCAGAACTGAATCAAGAAGATGTAAAACTGCTGAATAAATCCATTTCAGCTAATGAAATTGAAAATGTAATTAGAACCTTACCAACAAAGAAAAGCCCAGTTCCTGATGGATTCACTGCCTAATTCTACAAGAAATTTAGGGAAGACTTAATGCCAACACTACTCAAACTCTTCAATGAAATTGAAAGGGAAGCAAGTCTCCCTAACTCATTCCTGAAAGCAAGTATCACCCTAATACCAAAGCCAGAGAAATACCCAACCAAAAAAGAAACTTACAGGCCAATCTCCCTAATGAACATAGATGTAAAAATCCCCAATAAAATACTGGCAAATAGAATTCAACAAGTCATCAGGAAGATTATACACCATGATCAAGTGGGATTCATCCCAGGAATGCAGGGATGGTTCAACATACACAAATCAAGAAATGTAATACACCGTATCAACAGAGCCCAGGACAAAAATCACATGATCATCTCAATAGATGCAGAAAAAGCTTGACAAAATCCAAAACTCATTCATGTTAAAAACCATATAGAAAATTGGAATAGATGGTCTCTACCTCAACCTGACAAAAGCCATATATCATAAACCAACAGCCAACATCTTACTAAATGGACAAAAACTGAAAACTTTCAACCTAACATCAGGAACAAGACAAGGATGTCCATTATCACCACTCCTATTCAATATAGTTCTGGAAATGCTAGCCAGAGCAATTAGACAAGAGAGAGAAAAGGGATAAGGATAGGAAAGGAAAAAGCTGAATTAATTTTATTTGCAGATGATATGATACTCTACATAGAAGACCCCCAAAAATCCAATGAAAGACTTCTAGATGTAATAACCAAATTCAGTAATGTTGCTGGATACAAGGTGAACACTCAAAAATCAATAGCATTCTTGGACACAAACAACAAACTCACTGAGAGAGAAATAAGGGAAACCACACCCTTCACTATAGCATCCAAAAAAATGAAATACTTAGGAATCAATCTAACAAAGGAAGTAAAAGATATATACAGTGAAAATTACATGCCTCTGAAAAAGGAAATCAAAGAGGATTTCACAAAATAGAAAGATATTCCTTGTTCATTGATAGGAAGAACAAACATTGTGAAAATGGCCATTCTCCCAAAACTGTTATACAGATTTAATGCAATTCCAATCAAAACACCATTTGTATACCTCACAGAGCTATAGAAATCATCCCTAAAATTCATCTGGAACAAGAAGAGTCCTAGAATAGCAAAGGCAATTCTGGGCAACAAAGCTAAGGCAGGAGGCATCACAATTCCTGACTTGAAATTATATTACAAAGCTACTGTGATAAAAAATCAGCAAAGTACTGGAATCAAAACAGACCTGAAGATCAATGGAATCGACTAGAAGATACAGCCACAACTACAAACACACTCAGCCTCATCTTTGAAAAGTGGCCAAACATGTACAATGGAAGAAAGATAGCCTCTTTAATAAGTGCTGCTAGAGAAACTGGCTTTCCATATGCTGTAAACTAAAACTAGATCCATGTTTATCACCATGCACTAAACTAAAGTCAAAATGGATCAAACATCTGAATATTAAAACTGAGAAACTAAATCTGCTGGAAGACAAAGTAGGTAAAAATCTTGATGACATAGGAGTAGACAGAGAGTTCATGAACAAAAATCAAACTGCATGGGAAATACTTCCCAGAATCAACAACTAGGATCTCATCTGTTTAAAAAGTTTTTGCATGTCAAAGGAAATCTCCAACAGAGTGAAAAGAAAAACCACGAATTGGGAAAATATCTTAGCCAACTGTCCCTCAGACAAAGGATTTCTATCTAAAACATATGAAGAATTAAAAATATCAGGGCCCTAAAATTCAAGGACCCAACCCAAAAATGGGCATCTGAGATGAACACACACTTCTCAGAAGAAGAAATACAAAAGGCAAATAAAAAATGAAAAAATGTTCAACACCAATGGTCATTTGGGAAATGCAAATTGAAACAACACTGAGATTCTATTTTACCCCAGAAAGAAAAGCCAAGATCTTTCTTCACGAAAGAACTAAAAACATCCTACCACAGCAATATATGTGCACCTATGTTCATAGCTGCCCAGTTCATAATAGCTAGGTCTTGGAAACAACTTAAATGCCCCTCAACTGAGGAATGGATAAAAAAGATGTGGTATTTCTATATAATGGAATACTACTCAGCCAAAAAGAATGATAAACTGGACATTTTCACTCTTATATGGATGAGTACCGAAAATATACTTCTCAGTGAACTAAATAAGACACACATATGTAACCATTGCATTGTTGCACTGGTGTGACGAACTGAAACAAAATCTATGTATATAAAAATTAGCTAAGACAGTAAAAGAAAAAGAATTTTGAGTGAAAAGTAGTTTTCTCAGAGTCATCTTCAGATTTCATTTGTAATGTGAAATGTTTATTTGAAAACAATAGAGAAATCATAACACAAAAGGTAGTCATACAGCAGGTTTTTCTTGATTCATTGAGAAAAAAGTTTTGTGCTAATAATTTGTTGGATGTTTCATGTCTATATTTTTTATCCTAAATAATTTCTGTGAATATAATAATACACAATGTGCTAATGATTGTTACTCTGTTATTGGCTGGTTGTGAAAAAAATCAACCAATAACAAATGCTGGAGGGGATGGGGGAAAAAGGAACTTTTCTACACTGTTGGTGGGAGTGTAGGCTGGTGCAACCATTGTAGAAATCAGTGTGGAGATTCCTCAAGAAGCTAGGAGTGGAGATCCCATTTGACCCAGTTATTCCGCTTCTGGGCATTTTCCCAGAAGAACTGAAAACATCATACCACAGTGGTATATGTGCACCCCTGTTTATAGCAACACAATTTGTAATAGCCAGAGCTTGGAAACAACCCAAGTGCCCATCAGTCAAGGAAAGGATAAAAAAGATGTGGTTTTTTATACAATGGAGTACTACTCAGCTATCAAGAAAGATTGCATAGAGACTTTTATAAGTAAATGGACATGACTTGAGACCATACTCATAAGTGAGATAAATCAAACTCACATGTGTAAATACCATATTGTCTCCCTAGTATAAGAAACTGAAAAAGTATATATGATCCGAATCTACAGTAAATACTGTATAAGGGTAAGGAACTGCTTAAAGAGGAAAAGTAATTGGGATAGGGCAAAGGAGGAAAGAAGGAAGGGAAAAGGAAAAAGACATAAATTAGTATGTATGTAAATATAAGACAGCTAAAGCGACTATACTACTAAATGTACTAGTTACTGGAAAAGAAGAGTTAATACTTATACAATTAAATCAATTTTATATGTCTGTATCTGTTAATCTAAACAACCCTTTTGAAGGTAACTATATGCAATATTACAAGCATTGTCAAATTCCTATCATCTTGCTTTGTAAACCTATACTGTTATTGGATTTGTTGTTGTTATTTGTCTCTTTTGCTTTTTGTTTTTCTTTTCTGTGTCTTTTTGCTCTTAAATAAATAATAATAATAATAATAATAAATATATATTATTTGTAGAGAATATAACAGAATTTTACAAAGCTGAATTATAATTTCCATAACAAAGAAATTGATACGGTGTTTGTCTGATATTCTGGTCTCCTGAAAAATTTTGTTAATCCATTCCATTATCAAAAGCAAAATTAACATCACTTTGGACTCCTGACTTCTCTATAATGCAGTACAACCTAGAAATATACCTCCTATATATTTAGGATTCTCTTTATAGAAAATAAAAATGAAAAAGTATAAAAAGTAATTGGTTCCATGATTAAAACACAATTCAGGGTCTTTCATCGATTTACTTTCCACCTTGAATTTATTGTTTTTATGATCCCATTGCCACCTCCAAAAAAAAGCTGTCTTATGAAATCACAAAAACCTGCTTATCTCAAGAAATTCTCTCTGTTAAAGATTCAATTAGCCCTACTCAACCAACTGTTCAAAACTTCATTGTTCTTTTGATAGGAATCACACAAATCAACTACATATTTCCCTCTTCTAAGACTAAAAACTCATAGCCTGGTCAATCAACAAAAATTTTATTTTTCTCTACTATCTGACATAAACTAAGCCAAAATGAAGAAATTTATATTCTTGGAATCATTTGTGCTTACATTTTCTCATGGAAAGGGTGACAGTTTCCAGCAACAAATTTATTCTTTTCTCTTTACATGACAGGTCAACAACAGTTTTCCTTCAATTCTGTTTTAAGATTACTTAGTGAGCTTTCCAATTTAAGAGTTACAGGGAAAAATTTTAATCACTTACAAATTAACGTATCTATAATACCATTGAATGTTACTGCACTTTTTGCAAGTATTTAAAACTGGTCTGCCTATTTCAATATCCCTAAAACTATGCAGGGTAAAATGAGGTAACAAAAATAAAGTACTAAGCACAAGAATTTGCAACAGTCAATAAAAGATTTCTATTTTTTATGATTTCTTCTAAAACTCATATCAATTGTTACTGGTATTAATCCCTAGAATTTGATAGTCTATCACATTTGTAACATGTCACCTCCCATATCCCAAATGCTTCACTTTTCTTACACATTTCATTGCCTGCCCAACTGTTATGCTGCCAGAGAAAGTTTTTCAGACAATTAATTAGGGATGCATATGAACTCAATTTCAAAAAGAACTTGATCTTTTAAAAGTCCAATGTTATTTTCAAAAGTTGGTTATGTTCTATATTTTTGTGTCAATGAATCCATTTATCTTCACAATCTATTAACATTTATTTAGATTTACCTCAAGTTTCACTAGTTGCATATAATTCTTTCCTATTACAGAGTGCAGGTTTTTCAACCCAAATTTTGCCAGTGCCTGAGGTTTTCTAAATTTTTTTCTGAAATTATCCAGTCAGAACAACAACATGGGTAAGTCCTACGTTGACCCTGTAACCACCTAAGTAATAGTAGCTCGAAAATAAAATTTGGAGCTTATGATTCTCTTCCACTTGAAATTAACTTTGCATTCTAATTAGAAGGTTACAGACTTTTTTCTTTACTTTGAAATCCAGAAATCTTGTCAAGTCTTTGTTGATGATGGCTGGAATCAGGTACTACGTCTTCTAATTTAGTTCCTTTTCTTTGGTTTTGTTTGTGTTAGTGGGGACTGAACTCAGAACCCTAGATATTAGCTACATCTTCAGCCCTTTTTATGTTTAGACAGGGTCTTGGTAAGTTGCCCAAACTGGGCTCAAACTTGTCATCTTCCTAACTCGGCCTCCACAGAGCTGGGACTTCAGGCACTATCAATTCTGTTATTTAATTCTCTCACTCAGCAGCTATGACAATTCCAAGAATTCTTTCCCATATTCAGACCATTCCCTTTTTATATCAGTACAGACTATCATTATGCAAATTTCATTAAACCTTAATTGTCTTGTCTCAATTTAAATGTCCTTCCTGCCATATCCAGTGGGGACCCAAAGTAAAATCCAAACTACCTCTTTAGTAAGCCCTAGTCATAAGAAATCAGAAAGGTTCTGTGGAATTAAGGAAGGAGCAACCGGCTTCAATGAGAAAGGCACTGTCACTCAGGAACCTTAAGCTGATGGAATTCATGGCTCCTCTTAAAAAGAACTTTGCCCCTTTCTAAAAGTATGTGAAGGCCTAGAAACAAGGCAGGACAGAAGCAGCACTGGCTGCTGTTCTTTAATTGCTCTGAAAGCAGGTTCTCATAAACCCACAATATTTCACAAAATTAGGGAAGAGCAGTTATACATGTTGATATAACATCCATTGTCAAGTCCACAAGAACACAGTCACAATCAAGAGCTGACAGAAAGATCTCTTACTGCCTAAAGATACGGTTTAATGTCAGACATCCAACAGAAGGTTCATTCTCTATTGACTGCATTTCACAAAGTAATTCATTTACAGATGGTAGTATGATACTATAAAGTAATCAAACTTTACACATCAAAACTAATGTCAATAACCTGAAACTTTAAAAGGCTTTATGGAATATTTAAGTTAAAAGATTTTCTATCAGAAAGCAAAACTACAAAACTGTAGTTTTAACATGTTACTGGCAGCTTGAACCAACGGTGGTACCACAGGTGGCAGAAATAGATCAAATCACTTTTATCAGTCTTTTTACTAATAAAATTAATAAAAAGCTGTCTAATGGGACAGTTGTGCATATACCACTCTGGCTCAAGCCTCCCAGAAGTGATAAATATGAATTACAGCCCCAACATCAATGTGTTAAAAACTTTAGTAACTGTGAACACAATTATATAGTGATAAATGCTAAATTTAACACTGATAACTAGAGGTGGTAATATAATAAGGCAGATTTGTTGCCCAAAAAAAAAGCACTGATAAAATGCTTTAATTTATATTTTTGTCCTTCAGGAAGACAACAAAATAATGAAGCTGTCCTTAAGATATGGTGAATTCTTCCATGAAGATTCTCTTTAAGTGAAAAGAAATATAATGACAAGACATAACATTCTCTTTCTTCAAAACAACTTTCCGTAACCCTAGTCACTGCTGAGCCACATACCAGGTTCTATAGGAAACCAAGTAAATTCCAAAATGAAGTACAATCTCCCCTTTACCTCTACCCCAAGATTAGCAAGACCCTCGTAAGAGTAATAAAGCAGGGACACTGACAATGCAAGGATGGAGGAGAAGTGTTCATTAGCACCTAACTATGTAAAAATCTCTCCTACATACAGTGAAGTGATTCCTGGTAGGAAAGAAAAATAACGAGAAGAAAAAAGTGCAAAAAGAACATCAGAGGATACTGAAACCATCTGCACTTCATTTAACATCTTCCCTGCTGCTGGCAATCCACCAAACTGTGCTAAATAAATGCTATGTCTTCTAACCTATCTTTTAGGTTAAACAATACTTTCAAATTCACCCAGGCAAAAAAAGTAATGGGAAATTTTTAAAGGTAGTACGGTAATATTGTTAACCCTGATATAATATTATTAACACTTTCAAATTTAAAGGATAACAAAGTGAGTATTAAATAGTATTTTATTTTTTACCCCGGGACATTCTTTTCTTTGCACGTAACTATGCAGACCCTTTAGTCTACCACTGACAAGGACGTTCAAGTGCCAGAGAAATACTTCAAAAACCTGAAGTTTTGGTGGTATTTTTCACAATTACAGGGGTTGAATGCATTTCTCATTATTACCTACTTCTGAGTCATTGGGACATCTCCAATGGCTTTGCATATTTTCCAATTTTGCTTATTTATCTTTGCTTTTCCACATTTTGCCCTTTTGATTATGGAACTTCTAGGCAGGGATTAATACTAGGCCATGCTGAGCTTATTTTTGCTCTTTCAAGAAAGCTGTTAATTCTCTTTTAATAGCATAGTGCATTTCTCAAACACTGGGCACTTCACTACTTAATGCATATACAGGTAGTTATCAACTTAAAATATATTATGTTCGAAAAGTGCACATGTAACTCAGTTTTCAGAGTTAGGAACATACTTTCCTGAATGATCAAAATTGTGAAAGATGACTAGGACGTCTAATAAGCATTCAAAGATCAACAGCATCCTCAGTGAGCTCCTGCAGCAAAAAAATACTATGGAAGGGATGCTGCTGTCCAGAGACTGTGATGTGTTCCAAAACAGCAGCTCCCCACAGAGACACCTAGGTCCCTAAGACACCTGCACTGAAGTCAAAATGGTAACAGATGCTCTAGAGATAAGACAAGACCCTGAGTGGCAGGAGAAGGCAGAAGAAGGAAAGGAAGTCAGTCGTAAGCGCTGACTTTGTCCACCTCATCGGCAAGAAAACAGATTCTGAAAGCAGATGCTTGGATTTGAATCCCAATGTTAACGTATTGGGTAACTTACTTAAACTCTCTGAGCTTCTGTTTCTTGATACATAAAAAAGGAGTAAGGGCAGCTTTCTCACAGGATTTGCTGTGAGGACTGAGTTAAGATACATGAACCATTTAGAACAGTTGACCTTGCCCAAAGTGTGTATGTGTTTGTTGTTTGTTTTCTTAAGTTTACTTCTGGGACCATGCACAGTACTGCCCACACATCTGCCCAGAGAACCTCCAAAAATAAACACTGAAAGGTCTTAACAGTAAGTCTCCCCAAGGCAATTTAAATTCTTCCAGGACTTCTAAATTATTCCATAGTTATATAAAAAGTTAGTATTTTAACCCTGTGTTTCAAGTCACAGTGACCACAGAGTTGAAAGAAAACATATTTTGATGTCACTGGTCTTACAAAAAAAAAAGACGATCATTTTGGTTCAGTGATATGCCCAAGAGATCTGAAACATATGGGTTACTCCTAGCTTTTTCTGAAGTGCAGTGCTCTAACCTGCCTGCTTGAGATTATTTGTATTATGGTCAACATTCCATTCTATGACAAGCCACTGAGAAAAGAAGTCATGGCACCATGTTTTGGGGTCTGCTTTTTATCTTAATCTAGTAGATTCTGACAATATCTACTAAATTAGCAAAACAAAAAAAATTATCTGCAGAGAAAACATTTGCAAGTGTTCCAATCTTTTGTCGTAATTAACATTTGCTTTTATTATATATTTTACAACATTGCTTCTGTCCTCATCATTCTGCTAGAACTATTCCTTTTAAAATATCCAATGATTTCCACTTGCCACTTCCAGCAGATATTTTCTTTCAGATGCTGACCTACCATATGTCACTGCTGGATTATTTTACTCAACAAATCTCACCAAGTACATGCCAGACACTGTACTACACACTGCGGACACAACATAAGGAAGACTCAGGAAAGCAAAAAATCATTGCATAAATAAATCATTGATTACAATTGTGACAAATATAGGAGGGATAGTGAGTACGCATCTTACGGCATATCTACTTAGTACATTGAAGAACTCCACACAGTTTTGAAGGTTACAGAAGGTGACATTCACATGTAAGCTGGAAGAGTTAGCAGAACCTGACCACAGGTGGGGTAAGAAGAAAAGAGGCAGAGACAACAGCTCATGCAAGGACATGGGTCTGAAGGAAATCTTCAGAGTTTGAAACACTAAAAGATGAGCCGACAAGGGATGAAGGAAGGCATCAGAGCACAAGCTAAATGAGGGACCAGACTGTACCACTTCTGTTTACCCTGTAACTTTAAAAGTGAAATTATACAGAGTGAAAACCTCCATCTCTAGAATTGTGGTTCACATCCTCTACCTTTCTTGGTTCCGACAAACTGAGCATACCACAAGTAACTGACAGACAAATGAGAATCAAAACATGAATTTATCGAGGTTTTGGTAACACATGATAATCTCAAAGCTTCTGGTAAACTGTACTGCTGGATTCAGCTTAGGCCTGAAGTCAAAATGGGGCTTCCTGTGTTCTTCCTCCTGACCCAAAGGTGACCAGGTTCACAGAGGAGGCCTTCATGATCTACCTGTCCAGGGGAAGACTGAGACACAGGACCAGGAACAGCATAGGCAGCCTGGGCCAACCAAGGGCCCACCTAACAATTCTAAGCATTGCCTGAAGGCAGCCAGCAGTTAGGGAGGAGAGCTGGCACCTTTGTTATTCCACAAAGCACACAGAGAAAGAGAAGGATAGAAACCATGTGGAATCACACTGACTTCACCCATATTAATGCAAAGCTCTGAATTTTACAATTTACCATGCTTTTGCCCCACAGGGTGGAGTTCACAAAGAGAAAAGAGGTAGAGATCTAAAATGGCAGCAGAGTTCTCCTCCACTATATGAACAAAGTGAGACCAATACCTTCCCAAAAGGCAGAATTTTCAGTAATACTACTTCCAGATCTGATTACAGACATCTTTCTTTCTACAACTACCTGACTAAGCTGCATGATTTGACACCTTATACAACAAAGCCATAAAGATTTATATGATTCATAATCATTACCTTGACAATGAAGATAAAATTGTCTGAGAAATCATAAAATACTCTATACTTTAAAAGAGACAGCAATGACTTTTGCAGCAAAGACGTCTTTTACCCTGCTTATCTGCACACACCATCTGCTTTATTAGCGTGTCATGTCACATGGAACTGCTCTTGTAATCGCAAGCCTCACGTTATAACAACACTAATAGAATATGAAGGTAGTGCAGACAGACAATGAGGAGAAAGGGGGGAAATGATTTATTTATTAGCCTTACCAGTTCTTGTTCCCAAAATAATCTAAGTGGCCTAGAATTCATTTAGTCTTTCAAAAATATATTTTCACATTTATTTGCTAGGCAATGGAAATCAACACTAAGGAATACAGTTCTTGCTATAAGGAAATGTACAGTTTTGTAATGGAAATAATTTATACATATAGAAAGAAATGAAAAGGATTTTAAAACTCAGAATGCAAAGCGATTATTATCACAGATTAGTTGAAGGACCTTCTGATTTATATCCAGGAGCAATCTATGAAGTTTTACTCTGTATTTTTCTTGACTTACATATGTGATGGCATTCTGAAAGTCATTTTTTGGAAATCTACCCCAGTTGAGATTAGATATAGTGTTTATATTTAAGTACTGTACACACAAACACACATACACACACACCTGTAATACAGTCTTCTACCATGTGAAGATCACATATTTTACTTATTTTTTCTCATAAATACATATTGAAGTTTCCAGTTCTGCCCCATTTTCACTAATGCGCCAATGAACCTTGTTTTAAATATTTCTGTGACATATACAAGTTTCTCTGTCCTATCTAATCCTTCCAATCTTGCTTCCTTTCTTGGTCAATTGAGATGAATTAATTATATAAAAGATATAAAGCATTTTTTAAATACTAAAGTTCTACCTAACCTCAAAAATGGTGAACAGTTCTCACTAATTCCATTTCTAAGTATGTAACCAAGAGAAATGAAAACATGTACACACAAACTTGAACACAAAGGTTAACAGTAGTATTATCTGTAAGAACCAAAATATGCAAACAACCTAAGCATTCTTCAAATGATGAATGTATTAATTTATATGTGCTATACCCATCAAGAAAATATTTTTTCAGGCACAAAAAATGATGCAACGACAACACATGCTACAACAAGAATGAATCTTGAAAACATTGTGCTAAGTACAAGAAGTCAATCACAAAATACCACATATAATCCAATTTCATTTATAAAAACAGCCATAGCAGGCAAATCCTCAGTGATAGAATATATATTAGCAGTTGCCAGGGTAATGGGAGTAATTAATGGATACAAGAGTTTTTTATGTGATTTTTTAAAGCTCTGGCTTAGATGGTAGTGATGGTTGCACAACCTTGTGACTGTACCAAATCATCACTGAATTGTGAACTTTGAAAGGGCAAATTTTACAGAATGCAAATTATATCTCAAAAATATATTTCACAAAAATATAAGGTATTACTTTTCAGCTCCATAAATTTGCAAACTTTATCCATTTTACATGAAGGAAGACCTATAGGCATATATGTAAGAAGAAAGAAAATGAAAAGAACAAAGAAACCAACATTCTCCAGAATTTTGGAACATTTCTTTCTGTCACTGAATGTTCTTCTCCCCACCCTAAGATTCCATATATCATGACAGAGGTTGAGGTCCTAAGAAGCCCTTTTTCTAAAATCCAGCATGCTTCTGTTGCCTGAGACAAGACAAAATAGTCCATTCTGCTTCTTTCTTCAAGCTATTCATCTCATAAAGTACACCCAGGACCCTTCAAAATTATCCACCACCACCACCGCCATGCTGGCTGTCTCTTCCTCTCTCTATTCTAACTTGCTCAAGCCAAAAATCTAGCAGTTGTCCTCGATTCCTCTTTCTTTTCACCTGATACTCCCTAAGCCACCAGCAAATCCTCTAGATTTGTCTGCATCTATCTCTGTGGCTACCATTCTTGCACAACCCAACATATATACTTTTGCTTGGACTCCTATGAGCACCTCCTAACTATTTTCACCTATTTATCCCTTGTCCTTGCCAGCGTACTCTTAGCTCAGCAACCCAAGTTACATTTTTAAGAAGGAAATCACAACCATCACTTCCACACATAAAAGCCTACAATACCGTGGCACAGCCAAATCCTACCATGTGCCCACTTGCTCTCCTCCAGCTGCAAGCTGTGCCCTCTTGTTCACATGTTCCCCACTGCTTTACTGGCCTATTTTTTGCTTCTAGAGCCCACAAGCTTACCCCTTAGTGCCAGTTCTTTGTAATTGCTCTTCCTGCTACCTTTAACCAAGACATTCACACAGTTCCCTCCTTTACATCATCCAGGTTTAGCTGAAATATCACTTCTTCAGAGAGATCAGTAACTAGTCTATTTAATTTTTAAATAGTATTTCCCTCACCAAATTGCAATTGCATTATCATGCTTATCATAGTCATAGTATTTAACTCCCTGAAAGTACCATACTTGTTTATTTACTAGAATATAAACTCCAAGAAAGCAAAAATGTTATGTTTCCTGCTGTTTCCCTAGAACTAAACAGCAGGTTTGTAATAAAAGTGCATTGAGTGACTTAATCTCAGCTGGGCATTAGGTTGAAAGTACAGTGATTAAAAATAATATGCATTAGGAAGGTCACATTCCTTAAATCTTCCAGGCATGGATTACTTATTAACCCAAATAAATTCCTAATTGGCAGTTTATAGCAGGCAGCACAGAAGAGACATTGGCTTGCAACTGAAAGACTTTCACATACTTATAACCTGTATAGAAGGCTACCTGATTATGACCTTCCAAGTCCTGACTACCTATCTTTTAATCCAACTTTCTAGGAACTGACCCACAGTTTTACTTGTAAAGTGATACACTTGTAAGATTATTCTCCATAGTACTCTGAGTAACAGCAAAAGATTATATTCTTCATCAGTAAGAGATTGGTTAAATGAATCATGTCACAGCCATGTAATGAAACACTTTGTGATGCTGTTTAACAAAAGAATGAATAAACTGCCTACATACTAGTTACATGCTGCTTATGGATCATCTCTAAGAAACATGGTAAGTGGAAAAAAAGCAAAGACAAGGTACAAAAGAATGCAGTTTGATACTATTTTGGAAAAGTAAGTGGGGGAGAAGAAAAGTATATATACTTGCATACACATAAAATTAATGCACATCGACTCTAAGGAAGGAATAATCAGTTAAGCAAAGGGGGAGGAAAGGGACTTCCCTGTAGACACCTTTAAGCTTTTTGAATTTTGAACTCATTTAAGCACATTAATTTCCCAAATCTTGTAGTTTCAAATCTAGTTTTATGTCTTTACTTTGAATCTTTCTAGCTAAATTTGAAATTTGCTTCCTAATACATGCTTTCTCAGTCTTTGCTGAGGATGTCCTCCTTTCCTTTTTTCTAATGAAATCCTAACATTTCTTTACATGGCAGAAAGAAAATCTTATTCCCTTTGTTAATTTTTACATATATGACAACCCTCACTGGAAATAATTCTTTCTCCTAAGGACCTATAAAAGAGTCTGCTGGGATGGGACCCCTCAGAATTCAATGGTTGCTTCACACAGTTTTTTGTCTTTCTAGTATGGATGCTAGCACCTGTTTAGGAAAATATGCTTCCCCAGAATGTGAACTTTGCCTTACCCACTTTTGCATTCATCTAATACTCAGTAAATTGTATGTTCTCTAAATATAGTTGTTGGCAGGAAATCCCATCGTTCAGGGTTCATTGACCTCACCCTAGTTTATTCCTATTCTTACCAATTCTCTACCCATCAGTAAAATGAAATATAATTCGAACCAAGAGGGAAGAGGGGGAAGCCACCCCATCATAAGATAGGGAGATTTCCAGGTTGTGTCTGTGCTGTATCATCTAGTAATACTTGACAGAGAGTGCCTAAAATACTTCAAACAAGGAGTCCTGGGGACTTCAATCAGGCTAGGTTACCGATTTGAGGAGCTACTATGGTATTCTGCCCAGCACGGGATCCTGAGTTTGGTTCCACAACTCTCCCACCCACTATTCACACAGGTATATATGCAATCAAAACTACAGAAAAACCTGGGCATGGTGGTGCACGCCTTTAATCCCAGCACTTAGGAGGCTGAAGCAGGAGGATTGTTGCGAGTTCAAGACCAGCCTGGGCTACAAAGTGAGTTCAAGGCCAGTCTGAACTGTATACTGAGACCCTGTCTCAAAAAATAGGGCTGGGGATTTAGCTCAGTGGCGTAAGTGCTTGCCTGGCAGGCGTGAGGTTGTAAGTTCAATCCCCGGCAAAAAACTGCAGAAAAGCCTGGCTTTCGTATATCAAAGATACTATACTTAAAGGCAATTTACACAGTCTGATTTCTTTTTATTAATTTTGAAGCAATAAAATAATAATGCACATGATTACACTGTATCAGTTAATTTTTTTAAAAAATACTATCACAATGAAGCTCCATGGAGAGTTCATCCATTCCTTATTTAAAATATATTTTTCAAAAAATAAAATAATTAATTAAAATATATTTTTCAAGGAGCCAGACATTATTGTAGGCAACAGGTTCATATCTGTTGAAAAACTCTCAGTCCTGAGTTCTTGCTCAAAGACATTAAAAAGTTATCTCCAGAGTTCATAGTCTGTTGCTCTCAAATTATGGTCAAACCAGCACACAAATTTTAAGTGTGGAAGGAGCAGACAAAAAATGCAGGAAAAATGAGAAAAATTAGTTTGAAAAGAGAAATCATTACATTAAAAAGCAGTTTTTTTTCAGGTTAGCATCAGCACCTTTTTGATTATTTCATAGCAACATAGATACTGCATTTCAGATGTGCTGAAAAGCACCACAGACGTATAAGAGCTGAGCATTGCAACTGGATCTCTAATCAAGCTAGTAAATGTCACATATTGCTTGCTACTAGAATAATCTCTCAGTAAAACATATGAATTGGAAAAAATTGAAGAAAAATCAAAGAAATAAATCCAAACTCTAAATTTTAGTTCCTTATTGATCTTTGTCATTGAATCATGTTTCTTATAATTATACTCAGAGCCAACTACTTCTAGCTCAAAAGACAAGTAAATTTCATTTGCAAATGCAAAAGTGACTCAGACAGCAGTTTCTTTGGTCTTGCTCTGCTCAACCTCCATGTAGCGCCTGACAGCGTCAACTAACAGGTATTTTTTTCTTTTTCTTTTTCTGGTTTTTTTGTTTATTTGCTTATTTTTGTTTTTCATTTTTCTCTCTTTTGGTAGTACTGGAAACTGAACCTAATAAGGTCTTTGCACTGAGCAACATTCTTGTACCCTCTCTCCCTTTTAGAGATAGTTGCTCACTAAGTTTCCCAACCTGGGCTCAAGATTTCCTCCTGCCTCAGCCTCCCAGAATGCTGAGATTAAAGGCATGTGCCACCAGTGTACCTGGTTTAAAGGTGCTTTTTGAAGCTGCTTTGTGCGTAAATGCAGAAACAGATTTGGGTGTAGTGGTAAATGCCTGTATTCTCAGTTACTTGGGAGACTGGGGCAGTAGGATAGCAAGATCAAGGCTAACTGAACAATTTAACAAGACCCTGTCTCAAAACAAAAATTTTTAAAAAGGGAGTGAAATGGGTGTGGGGATGTAGCTCAGTGTCCCCAAGGGTTTTCCCTGGGAAGAAAACTAGAGAAACAACATGTTTCTTCCTCTTAGCCTTTTGTTCTCTCTCTGACTTTGCTTTGCCCTAAACTTCTCCCTTTTTTGTTCTTCCCCAGTTCAAATGCCAACCTTTTGTTATCTTGCTGTAAGATTTTCAGCATTATAATGATTGTCATTTAAAAGTTCTCTTTATTTTTTTTTAAAAGGGCATTGTGTGTTTAATACTCAATACCACTCTTTACACAACAGCCGTTTTGTTCTGCATCTCCCTTTGTGCCTGCCACATGGCTTCTGTCGAAGACAGCATTTTCACAAAGAAAGGTGGGAGATCAGCAAAGTTGAGAACATGGTCTGATGAGGGTTCAACTCTGCAACTTCAGAGTCATGTGACCTTTGACCACTTAAATATTAACTTGAGCCACAGCTCTCTCTTCAATAAAAAGTGCATTAATGACACCTGTTTCCTAAGGGGTGTGGGATTAAGTTCTGATGACAATAAGAACAGACACTGTTAGCTACTACATATGCATACATGTGTATTTTTTATTTAATCCTCACAATTATCCTATTATGTCCCTTTTATATAGATGAGGAAAGTGAGGCCCAAATAACATGTTTGTGAAGTGCTCATCACAATAGCTAGTAAGCACTCCATAAACAGTGGCTGCTCTTGTGACTGCCTCTATACTGTGACTCTCATCTATATGTCCCCTCAAATATATAACTTCATTTACTTAAACTCTGCTAACAGATTTTCACACAATGTTTTGCCAACTGAAGCATAAGAACATCAAAATTTAAAGGCCACATTTTATTCCTCTTCATCTCACTGCACTGAACCTACACACAAAGCACGGTTCTCCTCAGCTTCTTTCTCTGGGTCAACAGTTGCCCAGGGCTTAACCTACAGTCATCCTAGACCTGTCTGTCCAACTGCTCTCTTCAATCCAGCTCCAGTCTGGGAATCTCTTCCTGTTTGCACACCTTTTCTTTCCTCCAAGTCCACTTCCTTTACCTCTGCCCCTCCAGAAGACCGGACCTGAACAAACTCTGTTAAATGTACATTTGAAGAATAATTCTGTAACTTGCATAAAGTTTGATGGAAATAGGAACAGTGACACCTCAGAGCCTCATCCACAAGGGACACCTGAAAGGCAGTAGAAGGTGCAGGGCAGAACAAAACCACCTGACTGCACAGGAAACAGACACAGGAGTAAATATGCAATCAGGTGGCAATTTGTTTTCAGATTAAGCAATAGCATTACTCAAATGGCCTCAAAGGCATCTCAAACAAAAATGTAATGAAATCTTAAAACAGACCATCATACGGGAATGAGGGATAGAGGACATGAAGATTGTTGAAATCCCAGTGAGGCAAAGGGGTGGAAAACACCAACATGAAACTGAGTAAAAAGGCCCATGTTAATCAGAAGCAAAAGTGTCAGTTTACATTATCTGGTTTTGCTTTCGTCTCATGAAAAAGAAAGCCAACCCATATCTCAAGGGTAAGAAGGGAAAGAAGCTAACCACGATAATGCCATTCTTACGTGTTTCATTTTAACTGCCTGACAGGCCAGCACTGTGGGCCTCCAACTGTCAATAGGGCTGACAGAACCACTTACGCTAATTAACTAGTTAGGTCTTTAAAATGCAATGGGAACTGTACATCTGCACTGCTTAATTATTTCAAAACTACAAACTCCGAAATAAATACTGTATTGGTAAATAAATAGTATTGTCGTGTTATAATATATTATTATCATCAAGCATCAGTGAATACAGTTGAGTATATGAAGGCAAATATTTTAAAAATAGAATTTTTAAATGCATATTAAAGAAAAACATCTTACAGCTCATAAATAGGGCAATCTATACTACTGCCCAACATATCAAAAATAAAGTTAATTCAAGTCTGGATCAAATCAATTAAATTTACATAAAAGGCACCTAAAGAAGAATGATCACTTCAACATACAGGAAACAAAGAGCAATCATCTACAACTTTCTAGAAGAACAAGATAAATGAGATGGTCAAATGCATTATTTAAGTATTTTGTCAAATAGCATGTTGTGCAGAATTCTGGTCCTAACTTCCTTTAGAAATAACAACCACAATCTAAATTTTTACAAAATCAACAAAGTCATTAAGTACTGATTGATTTAAAGACAGGACTATATAATAATAGAAGGAAAGTAACATTTTAGTCATAAAGTAGACTGATTTGAGACAAAATGAAAGAATGTATGATAGTGTTCTCCCTGTTACCACAGAACATTGGCCTCTACTCTATTCTCTGTAGGTTCTGTTTGCCTGGCCTGTATCCTTCTAATAATGCTTCCTGTGCACTGAAGGGAGGGCTATACTGCCCCTTCCAAAGCTGAGTACAAAGCCCAGCCTGTGGCAATCACTCCACAAGTAATCAGTGGCCTATTTCCAAGGCTGTCTCTTGCAAAGAGCAAGAACTCCTTGTTGAGAAGAACTACTTTCTATATCCATTGCCTTCCACAGCACCTGACATATAATGCTCAATTATATAACTGTTAAGTGAATGCATGGTTTCCAGAGTGGGCATTTGTAATGCAATATAATATGTCACTAACAAAAAGCCAATCTCCTAAAAATATATCTAATTTATTAAATGAGCTGGCTGACTACAGTCATACAGAGATAAATATATTTCTAGATATACATACACTTACCATGGTCATTTTTTCACTTATCCGTTCATCCATTCATATCTTTTAATTATAGATATTTGAGTAGGTTGCAGATATTAGTTAACCAAGGCATCGATCACACAAAATATCACTTTGCAGGACCCACAATGTGTGAAGCCTAGTATCATGAAAGAGGAATCACAAAAGTTTTGTTTTCAGTTATCCTCTTGAAGAATAAACATTTACTAATGGCTACCAGCAAAAATTGTATCATTTGGAAATTCCTTTTTACACTAAAACTGGCAGAAAATATCCTATTGTCACTATATAGTTTTCTATAAAATTTTTCATGTGAAGTTCCAGGAAGCTCAGAGAATTTTGACTACGATTTGAACTGAGAGGGAGAACATTCTCAATTTAAAATTTCCTTCGACCCACACATCATTAATACAGACAAGTATTCCTGTCTCTGTTTGGTTTCGTTTCGCTTTGTTCTGACCCAGAACATACAGAGAGCACAATTTTGGGTGAAAGAACGATCTTTGCCCCCTTCCGTAGCCTTCTTGATCCTGTAGGCAACCGATTCCTTATGGCCCACCCACTCTGAAGTTTACTCAATATGTCCACATAGTGGTAAAAACTAAAATAGGATATTTTCTGCCAGTTTTAGTATAAAAGTCAATTCTTACATTATAAATGTATGGTGATGTTTATTTTACAGAACAGAAACTCCATCATTCATTAGCTAATTTTCTAAATTCATTCTGTATGTATGTTTGTGTTTGTATACAGGCACACATATTAATCTCCTTAAGTGAAGGTAGGTATGGACACTGTGTTTGGCCTCACAATCATTCAAAAAGTTATATGAAAGATCAGAGATTAATATTTTCCTCTAAATATCCTATCTTTGCAAATATATCCAAAAATTAGGAGACTGACTTATCTCTCTTTGGTTCCCTAGTCTGGATGGGTAAGCTCATGAGTCTGGATACTTCATTTAACATCAAAGCAATATACAGAACAAAAAATCAAGCAGACTAGACCACAGTTAAAGAAAGTGAGGAAAGATCTGCAAGAGGTGTGTCTGACTCTTAAACACCTGCTCTTCACAATAATATACAACCCAATGCAGGAACAAAGGGTAAATCTTCAAGGGTAAATCAACTCAGACACAAGAGAAACACTACAGAACTCTACAGAAAAACACACTCAATAGTTGTGCTCATCAGCTTTCTGTTACTGTAACAAATACTTGAGACAACTTTCAAAGACAAAAATTTGCTTGGGCTGACAATTTTGGAGGCTTCAATCTATGGTTTGTCGGTCTCTTGTTTTGGGGTCTACACCAGCACAATAAATACAACATGCCAGGGACACGTGGAGGTGTAAGCTACTTACCTAACAGTGTCTGGGACGCAAAGAGAGAAAAAGTTCCAATATTCACTTCACAGGTGTGTCCCCAATAACCCAACATCCTTACATTACACCTGCTTCTTAACGTTGCCACCACCTCCCAATAGCACCAACCCAAGACTAACCTTCAACACAAGGGCTTTTACAAGACATTCCAAATCCAAACTGTAGCATTACTTCAGCACATTTCTAGAGCTTTCCATAGAGATAGATTGTTACAGCCAAGAACCAGTCAAATTCTATGCCAAGAGAAAATCAGGGAGACGGTGATTGAGAACACATTTCAATGCATCAGATTTTAAATGAGCATGAAAATCACTTGGATTAACCACTCAACTAGCTTTTTCTAGAGTTTGTTTAGAAAATTAAATGTAACAAACTACACTAAAGAAGAAGGTAATGAAACAAGATCAAAATGACTGGTGTTGATTCTCTGACAGAGCTTCCTACCCACTGCTACTCCAGACTGTGCTCTGTCAACCCTGTACAGCACTGGGAAAGTGAGCTTTCTCATAAGCACATTTGATCATAGCTGCCTCCTGCTCAAAGCCCTCCTCTGTCCGTACTACCACAATGTGGGGAAAACACAAAAGCTTCCAAGGGCAACGCATCAGTGAAACAGTCCATCATCAGACTAAAGGGAAGTGGAAGTGAAGGTAGAAATTTTGATAGCTAGAGAGAACACACATCTGTAACAAGCGTGTAAATTTAAGATGTTTGATATGGCATAATTAGCATAAACATTAAAACTAGTAGCCAAACTGAAGGTGATGATGCACACTTGTAATCCCAGCTACTCAAGAAGCTGAGGCAGGAGGATCACAAGTTTGAGGCTAACCCGGGTAATTTAGCAAAGCCCTGTCTTGAAATAAAAAGTAAAAAGGCAGAAGGCGTAGCTCAGTGGTAAGGTGCCCCTGACTTCAACTCCCAGTATTAAGGGGAAAAAACCCAGTAACCAGCAACTGGGTAATTGCTTCCAATTTGTGTACTTAAATATATAAAATCTGTTCTGCTTTGTCTAATGACAAGGCTCTGAATTTTCTCATAGTATAGGCCCAAATTTTAACCCCAATTAACTCTATCCTCCCCCTCCAAAGCTCAATGTCTACAAAATCAGAGTACTTAAGGAGCTACAATATGCCACCCCTATTTTTTTTTGTATTCCAAAACTAAGCAAAGTTTTACAGGTAAGTAAGTTGGACTAGACCAGTGTTGGACTAGATCGTCTTTAAAAACATGAAAACTAAAGCCTTGCTGAAGTCACAAAGGTAGGGGCCATCTGAGAGTTCACATGCTCTGACAACTAGTTCAATTCTTAAAATCCAACCTGAATCTATTTAAATATAGGCAGCTCTTTTCTCTACAAGTCTTTTTTATTATCTTCGTTTACTTAATATAAACCTCAAACTGGTTACATACATTGCACAGCACAAAACTAACAAGTTACAGTATCTGAAACCTTGTGCCTTTGAAAATGCTCTGAAGGGCTGAGAGTGGTGGCACACTCCTATAATCCCAGCACTGGAGAGGACTGCCTGGAGTTCAAAGCCATCCTGGAATACACGAAGAGTTCAAGGTCAGCTTGAACTAAGTAGTGAGACCCTGTCTAAAAAAAAAAAAAAAAAAAAAAAAAAAAAAAAAAAAAAAAAAAAAAAAAAAAAAAAAAAAAAAAAAAAAAAAAAAAAAAAAAAAAACCAAAAAAACCTCCAGAATCACTTTTATATTCTTGTCCAAGTAAAACATATTTGTTGAAACTCTAACTACAGCAGCATTTAAAAGGATCCCATATTGTGCCACTGGACAGAATAGGACCATTTAACATGGCTTCACTTGCTCAGACTTCTGAAGTAACTGACCTCAGTCATGTAAAAAGACTGAAAAGAATCAAATGGCTTTAGCCCAGCAAAGCTTTCAAAACCACTTGGGGAGTATTTAATAATTTTTCACAACTCAAAATTTCTTTCCCACCAAAACTATTTCAAGGCTAAGGGCAAACTAATAAGTTGTTTAGGTAAGCAGAACCAATTAATAATAGTACTATCAATTCTATACTACCTGAGAGTAAATTAGCTTTTTGGTTATCAACCATAACAAAAAAAATTAAAATGATATAGAAAAAAAGTGTAATTGACTACAAATCAGTGACAACACAATAATGACAAAATCAGATGCAAGAAGAAATCTACTTGTTCAGAAGATACGAATTTTACAGATAGATACGGATATAGATACATGAGCTATATATTTCACATCTCTTTAATGTGACTTGGAAATGCAGTATGCTATTCCAGTACCCAGACACATGGGAAATGTTCCTGCTTCACACTGTGCACAGGAATGAGCAGTCAACATGGAATTGAACAAGAGGAACACATAATTTTAACAGGTAGTAGCCACTGAGCCATCTCATAACAAAAAAAACTGGTAAGATGTTGACTCTCCTCTAACACTTGTTTTATAGATATTCAGATATCTAGGTATCATCTGTTATCTTCCCCATAGTATCTAACTTGTTAAGTTGCTACCTAAACACTCTCCCTTTACATGAGAGTCAAACACTTGTTTAACAGATATTTATAAGTCAGCAGTACAAATCAGAGGGCACTGTTAAATAATCACAATACTCAAATAATGTGAGATGGGCAAAAAAAATTAATAACTTTCCAGAATTAGTTCTGAAAGTTTTGAAAAAACTAAATCACTACTTTTATAAGGGGGAAAAGGTAAAATACAATAAAATCACAAAATTTTAAAATAAAGAAATCTTACAGATCTAATAAGGTAATGAAAAACACAGAAGTGGTGTTTTATCTAACTTAAAATAAACCAAAGTGTTCATAATTCTCTATCAATCATAAGTCATCACATTTATATAAGAGCAAAATAATAAGTTTCCACATAGACTTATAATGGAATCTACTGTTGAGTTTAGGATAAACTTTATATTAACTAATAGGCTCTATAATGTTCAAACTCAACACTCTCATTCTATTTTTAAGCTACATAAATAGAGAAGGGAAAATTGCAATCAAGAAGAAAAACAACATTGTGATTTATTTAAACACTTCAAAATGTCATCATGAAATGGCCCACATGAAAAAAAAAGGAACTACTTCAAATTATTTGCCTTTCACAATGCATATTCTTATTCCAGTCAGAAAATTTAATTGTGTTTTGCATGTGACCTTTACAGCATCACTGTCACAGCTTGATGATAATATCCAAATAATTTCAATAAAACATCTACCACAGATGAGAAGTCATAAAACCATAACAGGAATACTCAAACTTTATAATAGTATTTAGGAGAAATTTCTTTTCTAAAACTTAGTCGTTGCCTCTTTAGAAATGAATATTGTGCTTTCAAGTGAATTTCTTGGGAAGACACAATAAAAACTACTGGAGTACCTCCTCCATACTTTCTGAATAATCAAATTTCACCACCCTTTGTACCTGACATTCAGTTCTTCAGTCCTCATTAAAGCCTTTCCTAAAAATCAAGTAGATTTTCTATATAACTTTCACATATCCTACTGAGTGCACAATACCCACACAGTTTCTCCTTTTTTACATTCTTTTTGCATTTAGTTTCTGAGTATTATTTTGTTTAAATGATACTGCTTTGTCATTTGTGATTCACACAAAAGCCACCTCTCACAAACCAGAACAAGTTGCATGATTGCAGGATCCAGTTTTGTGCTACCCAAACACAAAATATCTCCCCAATGGATAGCACAAGATACATACTCAGAAGGTGCTCTTACCTAATGGATTAATGCAATAGGACAGCTACACAAATACCTAAAAGCATGAATAGAAATAAAAGCAATGACATCTACTGGCCTTCCACTCTAGATAGTTAAATAATGATAAAATTTAATAATCATGCATTTTTACAAATGCCATTTGCTCTCCTTTTGACCAATATTCACAGAATATTTTATAATGTAAATATTTCAGAGACTAAAATGCAATTTTTATATCTAATATTAGTAAACATAAAATCACTACACATAGCTCAGATAGGCAAATTTAACACTCGGAAAAGCAACCTAAGTTCCCAGCATGCAAATATGAAATATACCTAGAAATCAAACTCAGGTATCCATGGCTGGCTTGATCTGTTACGGCCAGAACCCCTAGATCAATCACCTGGGCCATGTGTGGACTTACTAGTTTCACTGGCAGACTAGAAAATTACCATTTTCTATGGGTTCAATACATGAAAAAGTTTAGGAAGTAATGTTTGACTCTCCAGACACTGTCTCTCAAAAAAGCTTTTCAATAAAGTATCATCTAATGGTGGTACTCCCATTTGTACAGCTTCATATTTCCTCTTACATTATAATACAGTATTCTTTAAACAGAAAAAGTAATTATTTAACTTTCCATTATCTTAGATACCTTTCCATTGTGATCTTTCTCCATGATATCATGCTTAACTCAATTACAATTTTTAATATTCCACAAATTTTTACTCATGTGATTAGCAAAAGATTAGAAAAATCTCCAGACTATTTGTGCAAGAGACTGAAATAAAGTATGGATTTCACTAAGGATAGTTTTATCCACGTGTTTATCGGACTCTCACTGACAGCTCCTCTGTGTTTACTAAAGCTTTCAGGGTGCATTATGGAGTTGAGGGTTGTGAGGCTGCTGATGGCAGCAGGGACCAAAGCAGGGGCAGTATGAGATGACCACTTTTGTTCCCTATTATCCCAGTCCCAAATCTGGAGTTAGGTCAGCACAGGCAGCCTACACAACACTAGGTAGAGATATGCTCCCTAAGCAATTCCTTTGGCTATAAAAATGGTTTTGAAAGTTCAGGTCAAAGCTCCTTTTTAAAACTCTATTGCATAATAGATTCCCCATCTGACATATTAATGTGAAAAAAACTGAAACCATAAAGTATTTTTTGCTTGTGCTTAATAACACATGACCCACTACTCTAAAATAAAACTGTACCCTAATTATAACGTATAGTAGTCCTCCAAATGTTTCACTTTGTACATTTGCAGTTATCCACAGTCAACTGCACCCAAAAATATTAAATGGAAACTTCTGGAAATAATCATACATTTTATATAACTTAATGCAATATATTATAGCTATGTTACTTTATTATTGGTTACGTTTTTAATGTCTTGCTGTGCCTAATTTATAAATTAAATTTTATCATCGATATGGATATATAGGAAAAAGCAACACATACAGGATTTGTACTTTCTGTGGTTTCAGACATCCACTGGGAATCCTGAAATGTATCTCTTGGGGGTGTAGGGGATTAATACTCATTTTTGTACATATCACTCAGTCCCATCTGTGGTCCAGCTACCACCTGAGTTAATCACCATCTGGAATCCTATACTTCGATTTACAGTTTTACATTTATTTGTTTTTGTATAATACAAATGTTATATATTTTGTATATGTATATGTGTGTACATCTCTCAGTTCTTTTAGTTGTTTCTAAGTTGATAAAATGAGTTAATGCTGCACATACTTCTCAAAGACTTACTTTTCACTTTTTCCATGTGTGAGGTGAAAATTCTGAAATGGTGAATTACAGAAGTGCTTTTATCCATAAAAACAATGAAAATGGTGGCACAATTTTCAAAATCAATGTTTTCAAAATTCAGGAAATTAATGACAACCTAATGCATTATCCTATGAAAAATGCTGAACTTTGCTTAGTGCAGTTGGGCTTATGGCTTTTTAACTTTATCTACTGCATTCCCTTGTCTAAAGCTCAGTAGCAGCCTTAAAAACCAACAGCTTTCCAGTCAAAATAACTGAAAAATGCAGCCCTGTACCCACGGGGGAAGCGGGAGGATTCAACCCCCCAAAAAACACCCACTCCAGAGCACTGTCACTATTTGACCTGTTTCACAGCTCCCTAGGAAAGCCCCATTCGCAAAGCATTATCATTATTTGTTGTCATATATGCTCACTCAGCAGGAAAAGCCCCAACCCTAGGGCTTTTGTCAAAAACAATCAGCTGCAATTGATTAACATCATAGCTATTAAGTTTGCAATACTAGTTGAGCAAACAAGAGTCCAGTCAAAAATTTAAAAGGAGAATCTGTGAAATGAGATGTCCATAACGTGTAGTGAAAAGCTCCAAAGGTTTTCCTGGGAATCCAAAACCCTGAGTCCCTGGGCAGGTTTAGGTGCATACCCAGGGAAAACCAAAGCGGGATCTAATCTCTCATTTGTAGAAGACCTTGAAGCCCTACACAAGCAGAAAGTAAAGGCTCAGGCAGAATCATAAACTTCCTGAGTACTGAAAGTGCATCAGTGCAAACACAGAGCCCATCACTAAAGACCTGGAAATACATTGACATATGTTCAGTTATTAGATAATCACTAATCAAACTAAACAAAGACTTCAGTAACCACACACAACACAGAAAACTAACTTTATACAAGTTGGGCAAGATAGTGACTATGTAAACAGCAGCCACATAAAGATAATACCCTGGGGATATAAGGAACTGGGAGTCCCAAAGTTTACCTGTTAAAGCATTTAAAATGTCTAATGTTGCATCAAAACTGAAACATGCAAAGACACAGGAAAGTACATCCCACACATAAGAAAAAGAGTAGTCAATAGAAACTGTCTCTGAAGAAATTCAAATATTGGATTTAAGGCTAAGATTTTAAGTCAGCTATCAGAAGTACGTTCCAGGAACTGAAGGAATACATCAAAGCAATTAAGGGAAAGTGTGAAAACAATGTCTCACAAAATAAAGAATAACCAAGAAAAAAATTATAAAAAGAAACCAGTAAAAACTCTGGAGGTAAAAGTTATAATAACCAAGGAAATATTTACTACTGGGGCTGAAGAGACAGGAAATGGCAGAAGAAAGAATTAGCAAATTCAAACATACATAAATTAAGATTACCTGGTCTGAGGAAAAGAGAGAAGACAATGAACTGAACCTCTGAGAATTTGAAAAGTCCCAAGATAAAGCATAGTAGGAATCCCAGAAGGACAAGAGAGAGAAATAGAATGAATGCTTGAAGAGATAATGCAACTGCCAGTTTCCTGCTGCAACATGTAAATAGTGTGGAAGTTCCTCCTCACAAGAAAATGCTGAAAAATAAAAATGAGCCACTTTTATTTGGTATATCCAAGATCTGAGGTCACACTGCAAACAGATGTGTCAAAAACTGCAGTGAAGCAAGAGACACACCAGAGCTAGTAAGTGATAGAAATGTTTAAATGGTAGCTATTCACTGGAAACTGAGAATGAACTAACTTAAGAACAAACACGAAATCAAAAAACAAAACAAAAACTTCTCAAGGGCCCAGACATGTATGTGTGTGTGTGTGTGTGTGTGCGTGCACGCACGTGTGTGTGTGTGTGTGTGTGTGTGTGTGTGTGTGTGTAGGGAGGGGGCAAGGGACTATAGTTTCCTAGATTTTACCTTCATCAGCCTCAGGAAGTTCTCAAAGCAAAACCTGGAGAAAAACAGATTGCATGCTGCATCCAGCAGGAGAGAAAAAGTAACCATTCTGAGATACAGCCAGGAGGAAATCAAGCATTTTGAAATATGCCCAGATAGTATTGTCATCCATAGAAAAACCCTCCTGCAAGCGAAACTACCAGAACTTCACAGGACCTAGGAGGAGAGCAATTACATAACCTAGTCCCCAGTAGCATTTGTGTCTCACATAAGAGGGGAAAATATGCTAACAAGACTGAAGGTTGTAGCCCAGAGACTCAGACCAACCAAAAGAAAAGTACTCTCTGAAATTTGGGGGTGGCAACTAGATCGCTGGTAGAATGCTTGTACCACGCTCAAATCACTGGCTTTCCCCTGGGGCAAGAAATCAATCAATCAATCAAAATCTGAAATGCTCCCAAATCCAAAACTTTTTGAGCAGCATAAAGTGTATAATAGCACTTGGTTGTTTGGATTAGGAATGCTTAACAAAAAAGTCTATGCAAATATTCCAAAATCTAAAAAAATCTTAAATCTGAAGCACTTATACTCCCAAGCAATTCAGATAAAGGATACTCAATCTGTACTAGGGAAAATAAAAGCCTTTCAAATTTACTATTACCAAAAAAATTAAATCTCCAAGCCAGATCAACATAAAGTTGCACACTAAAGGCCTATTTACATCAGTTCTGGTTACTCAATACATCACACCTGGCCTTCAACAAAAAATTGCAAAGCATATTAAAGGCAAATAAAACACAGTATGAAAGGGCAGAGCAAGCATCAGAAACAGACTTATATATGACAATTATAAGAATTATCATATCAGAAATTTATAACACTGTGATTAGTATGCTAAGGACTTTAATAAAATATAGAAGATACAAGAACGGATGTGATTATACAAGCAGAGAGAAAAACTAAGAGTCAAAAGAAAATGTCAGAACTCAAATATATTGTAACAGAAAATAAACAATAGCCAAAAACTAACTATTAAAGTACACACCCAAGAAGCTCAATGAGCTCCAAACAAGTAAATTAGCAATCCCTGGTTAGACAAATTACATCAGACTGTTGGAAGAACCAGACAAGGGTATGAAGACTTTAACAACACTGCCAACCAACTTACTTTAGCAGACACCTCTTGCATATTCACCCCAAAAACAAAGTAGAGGTTATTTTCAAGAACACACAGGACACTCTCCAAGACAAGCCACATGTTGAGCTGCTAAAAGAAATCATTAGGAAATTTTAAAAAATTGATACTATATGAGGTATGTTCACCAACCACAATGCAGTTAATTTAAAAATAAACAACAAAAGAAAATCTGGGGAATCTACAAATATTTAGAGTTACATTATGTACTTCCAGCCGGGTGTGGTGGCGCACGCCTTTAATCCCAGCACTTGGGAGGCTGAGGTAGGTGGAGCATTGTGAGTTCAAGGCTGGCTTGGGCTACAACGCTAGCACAAGGCCGACCTGAGCTACACAGTGTGACCCTGCCTCAAAAAACTAGGGCCGGGAGTTTGGCTTCAGTGGTTTAAGCACCTGTCTGGCAAGCGTGAGGTTGTGAGTTCGAACCCTGGTGCCACAAAATAAATAAATAAATAAATAAATAAATAAATTATGTATTTCCAAATAACCTGTAGGTCAGAAAAAATTACAAGAGGTATAAATATTTTAATCCGAATGAAAATGAATTCAAGTGGCAAAATGTATAGGACACAGGAAATACATAGCATGAGAGGAAAATTAGTAGTCCTTAATGTCATATTAGAGAAGAAGGATCTCATATCAATAATGTAAGGGTTGACCTTGAAAATGTAAAAAAAAAACTTTCAAAAGTAAACAGAAGAAAATAAAGAAGCAAAAATTAAAGACTTATAAAACAGAAAAACCATAGAGAAGGTGAATCAGACCAAAACATGGTTCTTTGAAAATATAAGTAAATACTTAGGTAGACAAACACTTAGCAAGAAAAAGAGAAAAAACACATTACAAAAATCAGGGGTAAAAGAGATTATCACTGATCCTTCGAAAATCAAAACATTATAAAGAAATGCCACAAAGAACTTTATACCAACAAATTCGACAACTTAGAAGTGTACAAACTCATAGAAAATCACAACTGAACAAAAATGTCTCAAGAGGGTATAGAAAATCTGAATATATCTATAACAAGTATAGGAAATAAATGAGCAACAAAAATATTGTCTCCACAAAGTAAAGCCCAGGTCTACATGGCATCACTGGTAAATTCTATCAAATCTGTAAAGAAGAAATAATATTCATACTGCACAAATTCTTCCAGAACACACAATAGACTGCTTCTGGTTCATTTTAAGAGGCAGTAACACCCTGATACCAAAGTCAGACAGATCATAAGAAAAGGTATACATGAATATCCCTCAAATATAGGTGTAAAAATAAGTAAAATATTAGTGAACCAAATCCAAAAACATGTAACAAAGGTCTTAAACCACAAGAGGGAATGATCCAGTTAATGCAATGCACTATATTAATAAAAGACATAACCATATAAACAATTTAATAGGCACAGAGAAGCATTTGACAAAACATCAATTCATGTAAAAATTTTTAACAGATTGGCACTTCCTCAACCTAATAAATAGCATCTGCAAAACACCTGCACCGAACATTACACAGAATGGTGAAAGACTGAATCTTTTTTCCTTGAGACAGAGAAAACAATATGGAGGGTGTTATGGTTCATATTCCTATGGCCCCCGCCAAGCCTTATGTAATCATGGAATGGACACGGCTGAGTCTAGCGTTCATGATTGGTTTGTTGTCTGGTGCTGGGATTGGTGATGTGAGTGCTGCACCCACCCAGGGCTGGAGCCAACATACAGTGTAAGGGCAGGAAGAAGGCATTTCTTCTCTCTCTTGCTGGTTTGAGCCTTATTGTTTGCAGCAGTCACGAATGGCTGCCCCCCTGCCACGCCACACTGCCTTGGAGCCAGCTGAGTATGGACTGAAACTCCTAAGAACTGTAAGAAATAAACCTTTCCTTCCCTAATTTTGGGTGTCAGGTGTTTTGTCTCAGCAATGAGAGAAAAGTAACTAAGACAGTAGTTAAAAAATGGAAGAACTAAATGTGCATCAGTGAGTGGATAGAGAGATAAAATGTCTTTTATCCATACAATGAAATACTATTAAGCAATAAAAAGACACATTCCTTATCATGAATGAAACTCAAAAATATTCTAGATCAAATAAGTCCGATAAAAAAGTATACAGTACTGCATTCTACCATTTACAAAAATATCCATAAAAGTCAAATTTGGTGGCTACTTGGAGATGTTATGTTGGGTGGTGACAGAAATGGAGAAGAGGCATCTTAGTAGGAGAAGAAGGGGAATGAGAATGTTCTACACTGAAGGTGATGGTTACATCACTCAACAAAGTTATTAAAAATATTGACTTGGTAAGCTTTAAAATAGGTAAAGCTGTTTGAATAAAACTAAATAACAACCTATTAAAATGTTCTATCTGTATGATTGCCTGTCACATTATTGTAGCATAGTATCCCATTGTGTGCCTCTTTGGAGTTTATTCATCTATTCATTCACTGGACATTTTGGTTATTACCAAGATTTTTACTATCGTGAATAAAGATGAATATCTCATATACATGTTCCCATTATATGTGATAAGGAAGGGTTCTCAGATAATAGATATTTAACTAGTAAAAGCATTGAGTTGAAAACCATATGAATTTTCAACTTTATATTGTCTAGCTGATCTTCCAAACTAACAATTTAGGTATCATTGGTTATATTAGGGCTTTGTCAAAGATTCATGTATCTACATCTTTTCTATCCAACTCAAACCAAGATAACAGATGCAAATCTAGTCCATTCATTTTAACTGCTATATGAGTATTCTGTTGTGTGAATAATCCAGTTTGTTTAAATACTATATCCTGATGCATAATTCTATTGCTTTCATTTCTCATTCTTATGTGCACTCCAATTAATATTTCTGTATAGATATCACTTCATACCTACTAGGGACCTCTATGTAAATGAAAACAAAAATACGTGTTGGCAAGAAGGTATAAAAATTAGAATTTATGTACATGTCTTGTGGAAGGATGCTATGGTACAGCCACAATGGAAAGTAGTTGATAGTTCCTCATAAAGCTAAACACAGAATTATGTAAGACTGAGCAATTTTGCTCCTAGTGTACACTCAAAAGAACCGAAAACATAGCCTCAAACAGTTAGTTGGAAGCCAATGTTCAGTGCAGCATTATTCACAATTGCCAAAAGATGAGACCAACCTACTGTCCATAAACAGATGAACAGATAATGAAGTGTAATACGCATGTATATTTGAATATTTCTCAGTTAAAAAAAAGGAATGAAATTTTGATACATGCTAGAGTATGGGTTAGTCTTAAAAACATTATGAAAATAATGAAACTATGAAATAAACCAGATATAAAAAGATATATGATTCTATTTATAAAAAATATGTACAGCAAGAAAGAAGAGAAAAAAGCAGGTTAGATGTTACTACCAGCAGAGGGAGAAGAGAATGGGAAACTATTGTTTAATAGTTTGGGTTTTTGGGGGGGTTTTTTTTGTTTTTTTGTTTTTTTTGTGGCACCGGGGAACGAACTCACAACCCCATACCTGTCAGGCAGGCGCGTAAGCCGCTGAGCCAAACTCCCGGCCCTGGTTTTTTGAGGCAGGGTCGCACTGTGTAGCTCAGGCCAGCCTTGCGCTTGTGTTGTAGCCCAAGCCGGCCTCGAACTCACAACGCTCCTCCTACCTCAGCCTCCTGAGTGCTTGTTTAATAGTTAACAGAGTTTCTATTTGGAATAGTGAAGAACTTTTGGAAACAGTGTAATGATCAGACAATATTATGAATGAAGTGAATGTTTATAATGCAATTATAATTATAAAGCATTACATATTATGCAACTACATTTAAAATGGTTTAAGTGGCAAATTTTATTATAGATGTATATGTGCATGTATTTACCAAAATCGAAGGAGTTTAAAAAAGAAACCTAATGGAGTCATGGAATCATGTCAAAAGGTGATAAAATCCAATTTAAAAGTGCCCCAATGGCCAAAAATGTGACTATTTATCAATAAAACCCATGACATAAACTTAAAACCTCAAATATATAAAACATCCTAAGTCAGTAATAATATTGAATTTTTTAAAACCACTGATCACCACTGGATTTTGCAGTTTTATGATTAAAGACAGCTGCAAACTCTTTCCTACTCCTCCCCTTAAATCTAGGCAGGCCATAATGACTTACCCAGCCAAAAGACAGCAACAGAAGTGATATTATGAACCTTCAAGGCTAGGACATAAGAAACTTACCCCTGGGGATGTTCTAACGTTCTCTTGAGGAATTCTGAGCTTTCATAGGTAAGCTCAAGCACCAAGAACCACCATGCTGGGGAATGCATCTCCATGATCAATAGTCCCAGCCAAGCTCCCTTTCTAATATTCCCATCAAGACACTAGACATGTGAGTGAAGTTCTCTTAGACCCTCCATACCAGCCTATCCACTTGCAAAATTTCTTTGATCACATTCAGCAGAATTTCCCAGCTGGGTGTATTGGCATATGCCTGTAAATCTAGCACTTGGCAAGCTGAGGCAGGAGGATCACTGCAAATTTGAAGACAGCCTGGGCTACATAGTGAGTTCAAGGTTAGTCTAAAATGCACAGCAAGACCATATCTCAAAAAAGCTGGCAAAAAAAAAAAAAGAATTGCCCAATAAAGTCTTCCAAAATTCCTGACTTTTCAAAACATGATGCATAATAAAATTGTTGTCGTTGTGTGCCCCTTGAGTTTTGGTGTAATTTGTTACACAGCTATAGATAATCAAGCACACATCAGTTCATCACTCTGAAAATTGGCAAGGGAAAAAATTTCAAGTATTTATCCTGTCCTTTCAGTACACAATATTTCAGAGTAACTGTAAGGGTGACACAAGTAAGTTCTACAAAGATTTCCAGCTAGGAAAGGCATCAAGAACTGTATGATTAATAATGCACTACTTTAGAAACCCTGAAGAAGTCATGATTCTGGGTAGCCCTCATCAGTGGATGCTAAAACCTCAGGAAGGAAGGTTTATAACAGAGGGATCAAGCTCATACCACACATACAAATTTATCAAACCCATCACATGAAGTCAAAAGAGAGGAGGCCATTATACAATAAGAGGCTGCTTGAGAGATACAACAGTCATTGTAAAGAAGATGCCCAGAAGGGGAACAGATGGGTAAAATGGAATTCCTATATTTAGTATTTTGAGCCTACTGATTTGGATGGAACCTACTGATTTCCATAGCGGTTACACCTGTTTATATTCCCACCAATAATGTAGAAGAGTTCATTTTCTCCCTGCAGCCTCATCAATATTTGTTATTATTTGATTTCTTGGTTACAGTCCTTGTTTCTAGAACAAGATGGAATGTTAGTGTTGCTTTAATTTAGATCTCTCTAATGGCCAGTGATGTTGAACATTTTTTCATCTTCCCAAAAGAGTTAAAGACATCATATTACAGTGACACATACATACCCATGTTTATGGTAGCTCAATTCGTAACAGCTAACTATTGAAAGCAGTCAATATGTTCATCACCAGATGAATGGATAAAGAATATGGTAATATGGTATTTATACAAAATAGAATAATACTCTGCCATAATGAAGGATAAACTTGAGTCATTTGTAGGAAAATGCATGTACCTTGAGATTGTGTTAAGTGAAATAAATCAAATAAGTTTAAATACCACATGGTTTCTCTTACATAAAACCTCCAAAATATAAATAAAAAGCAAAATAAAAGATAATATAATACAGAGATATAAGTCACTCTCAAATGAGAAGACAATCAAGAGATGAAGGGGAAGAGGGAGGAGAAGGAAAAAGGATGAAAAACAAAATTATGATGCTATGCACATGTACCATCTCCCGGTAAGGAATGTAATTATTATGTAATGCAAACATGTACTAGTAAAAAACAAAAACTGAAATAAAACAGAGATATAACAAGTAAATACAATTAAATACAACGTGGGTGCCTCATTTACAAGGATTCAAATAAACTAACTGTAAAAACCATCTTTAAAAACCACTGGTGCAGTCTGGAAATGGATAGAAATCAGATAATATTCCTATTAATTTCTTTATGCATCATAATGTAATTGTAGTTATGTTTAAAATGATACCAGTTAGAGACGTAAACTGAAGCAATTACAGGTAAAAATATATGATGACAATCTCTGGTCTTACTTCAGAATTCTCTAGGAAAACAACACAAAACAATTCCACCAGATCCTCAGAACTGTAACAAGACTGCCAAAATGTCAATGTTCAAAGCTGGATAACAGGTATGTGGGCTTTCATTATACTATTCTCTTTACTTTTGTGAAGTTTGAAAATGTCTATAGTTTAAAAATGTTTATTCAATTCAAATATGCAATTCAGTTATTGATTGGAACTGAATTTGTGGATTAATGTGGGGACAGTGGTCATCTTTATCATATTGATATGTTCCATCATGAATGTGATACACTGATATATTTATCTGTCTTCTTTTGTCTCAATAAAGACCTTGCATTTTTTAGCTATTGTGTAGATTTTGCTATCATGACTATATATGATTAATATACCTATATTTCAATTTTTACCAGGATACAAATATATACTTTCAAATTCTAATTTAACACATTTTGAGAACAACTGTTTCTCTGTGAGAAGTTTTATTCTAAAACAGAAAAACTAAAAGGAAAAAAATATTATTTCACTTATGAATTTAGTTTAAAGCAAAATTTCCAGGAAAAACTGTTCCACAAGATAAGCCATCCTTTTACTTCCAGCACTACTAAAAGGAACAGCTCGCAACAAACTGCACAACAGAACAGAGGTTATGAGTGGCTGACAGGTCAGAGAGAAAAAAATGATAGGAAAGTCATTTTTAAGAGTTGACTTCTACAGAGTCTATCTATTATTTCTCTGCCCAGGGCAAGCATTATAAGGAAAGAAACAAACGATAGATGACAGGCCACCACTTTATACAACCTTCCTTTTGCTTCTCTCTTGTCCCTTCTCCATTTGACTCTATGTCCAAGATCTTTTAACTCCATTCTAAGCCTGACCTTGTACAAAATGTTTAAGAATTACACAAAGAGCTATGGTACCCCATTTAAACTTACAAAACTACAAATGTGGAAAAACCAGAGCGGACACTGGCTCTGTGGAAAGATGGCATTTTCTGCAGGATTTTTAAAATTTAATTTGTTGTGGTCCATTATCTTTTATTTAGCAAGAGATGTATTTGTTTCTCAGGGTTGCTGTAAGAAAATATTAAGCTGGATGAGTAAAAAAACAAAATGCAGGTATTTAATCACTCACAGTTGTGGAAGCCAGAAGTCAAGATCAAGGTGTCAGTAGTATTAGCTCCTTGTTGGAGGGTCAGAGAGAGAATCTGTTCCACGCCTTTCCCCTAGCATCTGGTTGGGGCTGACATGCGTTGGCTTGTGGCAGCATCCCTCCAATCTCTGCCTCCATCTTCACAAGGCCTTCTCCCTATACTTCTCTGTGTCCAAATCCCCTTTATGTATAAGGATACCAACCACTGGTTTAGCACCCACCCTAACCCTGTATGACTTCATCTTAGCTAGATTATATCTTCAAGATCCCAGTTTCAAATAAGGTCACATTCAGGTCTCAAATGAACATAAATTTGGGAGCAATAATCCAGTAGAATAGATGTGTTATAAAATAACCAAATATGGGTTATAAAATAATGGAATACAGTTCTTGGATAATTATATTGAGATCAATAGTCTTTGTCAGTAACAAATATTTAGAAGGCTGCGAACAAATCCAAATATATATATGTATATTTTTTAAGAGAATAAAACCAAACAAAATAAAACAGAATAAAGCCAATCAGAACAGAACAATAAAAGTGATACAGGACTTCAAAATAAGATGACAGGAAATCAACAATGGCTATCATAATGTCTCTTGTTTTCTTCAAAATAGCTGTCCATACCATCAGACATAATAAAATCAAAACAAAACAATGAAAGCATTATAGGACTTCAAAACCAGATAATAGGAAATCAACAATGGCTACTATAGTATAGCTTATTATCTTCAAAATAGCTGCCCATACCATCAGACATAGTAAAATCAAACAAAACAAGATAGAATAAAATCAAATCTAACAAAACTATGAAAACAATACAGGAATTCAAAAGAAGATAATAGGAAATTTACAATGGTTACCACCTTTCCTTTTTAGATGTTGCTTGCCCTAGCTCTTTCACAGTAGCTATTGTGCATTTTAGATCCCACTAACTCCTTTGTTTTTTATGCTAGGGAGATAACATGATGTTCACCCATATGTGTACAAACCATTTCACCCATGAGCATGATCTCAAGTTGCATCCTTTAAGAGCGATAGGTGCTAGCAAAAAAGCAAGGGTCAACACAAACGACATAGAAAGACTATTTACAGAATAGCAGAAAACTTCCCAAACATAGGCAAATCTAAACCTCTATATGCGACACTCAACATTCACAAAGAAACAGTTCCCTCACAAGCTTGCCACACAAAGCATGGTCTGTGGGACAGGCTGTCAAAAAGGACATGATAGGGCATGCTCTGTAGACATGAGGTTGAAGTTGCAGCCCACAAGTAGTATTTTTCCTCATATTTGAATAAAAGCCAGTCATTGAAGAAGCCCCTCCAATACCTCAATTGTGAATATTTTCAACCAAATATTCAATTTACAAGCCCTACTTTCCACAAAACTTATAGGATATAACTCAGCCAAGCTTTCTGTTTCTATATAGTAAGGACCCTCTTTCCCCTAGTTTCCAATAACAATCTCCTCATTTCTTTCTGAGATCATCAGCATAGCCTTTATTGTCCTCAATTTTACCAACAATTTGTTGAAGACAATATAAGTTTTCATTCATGCCCCTCAAAAGTATACAAGTGTCTACCTATATAACCATTTCCAAAGACACTTACACATTGCATATACCTGTTACAGAAACACCTCACTTGCAGGTGCCAAAATTCACATTAGTTTTCTATTATTACTGTAACAAGTTACCAGAAACTTATGGCTTAAAACAATAGTAAAGTATTCTCCTGCAGTCCTGGGGGCTAGAAGCTCCAAGTGTGAATGTAAAGCAAATATAATCACGGTGTTGGCAGACTGCATTCCTTGGCTTGTGGACCCTTCCTCCATCTTCAAATACAAGGCAGTATCCTCTGACTGCTTCTGTTGCATTCCTACCTCTTCTGTAGTCAGATCTGTAACTGTATTTAGAATCCACCAAGATAACTGAGGATAATCTCCCCATCTCAAGATTCTTAACTGAGTCACATCTGTGATCTCACTTAATCACTGAAGGTAATATTCACAAATTGCAGGGATTAGGAACTGGGCATCATTTGGGCCACTGCTTAGCCTTCCACACTTCCCTAGAGTGCTATCTTCCCCCAGCCTTTACCTCTGCCCTTATTTCTCCCAGCACTGGCTCCCTTCATGTCTCTGATGGGCAGCTTTTTACAGGGTAGTCTGAGAGGGCTTCTCAGTGGAAGTAATGTTTTAAGTAAAAGCTGACAGAGATAGCCTCCAAGAGGAAAGTAGATCATAAGGGCTCTGCTCTCATGAATGGATCAATGCTGTCATCATGGGGTGCTGGTAAAAGGATGAGTGAGGCCCAATTCCCTGTTTCCTTTAGACATGCTCACTTGCCTTTCTGCAACATTATGATTCAGCATAGAGGCCCTTACCAGATGCCGGTACCCTGCTGTTGGACTTATCATTCAGAACCGTGAGCCAAATACATCTTAGATTACTCAGTGGTATTCATTATAGTAGCAGTCCACAAACTAAGACATAGTATGAGACCAAATCTTTCACATGTTCGAATGTCATTAACCTAATATTACATAATCACTTATCACAGTTTGGCTGGATGTTAGCGCACAGTGTTGTTTAACAATCGAATATTTCTTCAAGTTTTTTAAAACAAGCAGTTACAGTATTTCATATTGCTACCTACTCAATCTGTTAAGATAATTATTTTCCCATTATTTATTTGATTAGTATTGCTGCCAACTGCAAATTTGTGGCATTTTTGGACCTCGGATTCTCTCATGTGGGAAAAAAATTTTCTTTTCTTGCAAAGAAAAGAACACATGTATTTTGATATAAATTCTACTAGAAAATTTTACAGAAGTATCACTAGGTTACCTGTATATCTGACGGCTTCATCAGTTCTAAAGTCTAACATGTTGAAATAATAGGTGTAAAAACAATACAAGCAAATAAAGATTTATCACAAAGAATTTTTTTTGGTCTTTTTGAGACAGGGTCTCACTATGCAGTTCAGACTGGTCTTGAGCTCACTTTGTAGCCTACACTGGTCTCAAACTCGCAACAATCCTGCCTCAGTCTCCCGAGTACTAGGATTACAGGCATGCACCACCAAGCCTGGCTTCACAAAGAATTTTTTAAATTCAGGATTGCTAAATATTGTAATATCATACTAATCTTGGTAGAGTATGCTTTCCATTTCACCTCACAACTGATAATTGTAATAAAATGTCTGACAGTGATAAGAATTATGAACAAGAAATAAGGGAGGGTGAGGCAATAAAGAGATCCACACAGGAGGCATTAGGTGGTCAGGTATGTAAGGGAAATGTTGACTATACAAGCTGAAATATGACTGAAAGAAAGGGACAAGTCACCACACATGGGAAAACTTTCCAGGTGGAGGGACCAGCTAGTGCGAAGCATCTAAGCCTAAAACACAAAGACATTCTTCAAGGGTCTTTTTATTTGGAAAAGACTGGAAGTGTTAAGACAATGGAAAATACCCATTCATTATTGTATTGACAATACACTCACATTTTCCTGTTCATAGTTTAATAAAACTTCCTTCATTAAAAATAAATAGAAATTTTTTCATATGTTACATATTATATATTAAATATATAATATATATATGAAAGTTTAGGTTAATAAAACTTATAGGAGTCTACACAGTTTCGCAGCATTGTTTCCAGTTAATTAAAAATAAGTTATTGGTGAATTCTATATATTATTCTATATTTCAACAAACCTACAAGGTAAGTATTGCCTTTATTCATGAGAAAAACTCAGACTCTAAGAAAATCCATGATTTGTCTAAGGTAGCATTAACGGAAAACAGTAGAATTCAAGTCTGAACCTAGGTCCCCTAACCCAAACTCCAGGGCCTCTTTTCACTGACACACTTCATAATGAAACAAGATTGAAAATAGGTTTTAGTCTGTCTTTGATGTTTCAGGTGCCCCTAGAAAGATAATATCTTTGTACTTGAGAATGTCACAGCTTGTTAAGCTTGGTGGCAAGGTATCTTGAATGCAGTGGTTAGAAATACATCATGGACAGTAAGATTTTCTCATTTATTTCTTTAACAATTATTTTCTGTCACATACTGTAGACATTGTAAGGAATAAAATGTGTAAGCTTCTATATGCTACACACACTTATGATATGTACATTTATGTGTTTATGTAGATATGTAAATACTTGATAAAAACAGCTGCCACATTTAGATACTGTAGTTCAGATTTGAGAAAGGAAGCTTTAACTAATACAAGTTGGTATCACAACATAGTTGTATAGAACACAAAGTCACTTAATGTCTTCAGGATATTCATGAGCATTGTGCAAAACAAGAGTAGGCATTTCTGTCATTAGATAAATTTGGAAATGCTTCATTAGATTATGTCACATTGGTTTATTTGCTCCAGCATTTCTCAGCTTCTTCAGCAAATGATACACACTGTGACTCTTCTAGGAAAAGACTATGCCACACAGTCTTTCTTAAATTTGTTGTACCACAGAATCCTTGAAAAAGTATCTTTTAAAGGAATTAGGATTCTTCAGAATTTCCTTCAGGATAAGTTCTTAACAAAAATAAAAGTATATTCCAGTTAACTACCTTGGAAACATTAATAACAATAAACATTAAAAAGGTATACATAGAAAGAAATATTAAAGGAAAGTTTAAGAAATGCATAATAAATTAAAGCTTGCCATTTAAAATTAAAAATTAATAAAATATTAGTGTTCATCTCTGTATAGCTATAAAAGAAGTTTCACTTCAGAAAGCCACAGTAGTAATTGCTCATTAAATTTATTAAACTGCTTAAAGACATAAATCTATATAAAATATTTATAAACTAAGTAATAACTCAGTGAATCTACAAAGTGAAGATAATATATAATCCAACAGTTATGTTTACCTATTAAAATAATAGGTTTTGATATCTTGTATTTTGGAATGCAAGAATATGCTATGGTCCATAAGGCTGACTTATTTTAGTTCTCCAGCTGAACAATCTACAAAATTTTCCTCTAAAATGTAAAAAAGGCATTGTTCACTGTTGTCCTTTGGATGGGACCCATTTGTCCAAGAAGGACTCATGTAGTAATTTAAATTATTCAAATGATACTGGCATCTAATTGGTTCTATGTATCAAAGATGTTTGACAATCATTAACCTTTTAGGGCTACAGTAATTTGTGCAATTAACTTGGAGAAAATTATTTTTCTTGATAACATAATTAATTGTCCATGCCTTTTAGAAGAATTCTTGTACCTGAACTAAAAGTTACGATTTGGATCAGGTCCGCAACACAGAGTGCAACTTGACAAACACCATTTTTTAGTCAGACACTTCTTGAGTGTCTCTATTATGTAGGCAACCTAACTGATTATCTGAAGGTGAAAAAAAGATGGCCCAAGTCCCTCCACGTGCTTTGTAAGTAGGGAAAAACAAAAAAACAAAAACAAAACAAAACAAAAAAAACTACCGTGTGGTTTAGTTTGTATCTTCTTTTTAAGATTTTCAAGCTATGAAAAAAAAAAAAAAAAAAAAAAACCACAGCTAGGCGTATGCCTGTAATCCCAGTCCTCGGGAAGCGGATGCAGGAGGGTCACTTTGAATTTGAGGCCAGCCTGGGCTACACAGTGAGATCAAGTTCAGCCTGAACTACACAAAGAGACCCTGTCTCAAAAACCAAAAATAAAAAAAGTTACCCAATTTCTAAGTTTATAATTTTAGTGAGGTTTTTTTTTAGCTAAAATATAAAAAACATAATTTAAGAATTAATATTCTTAATATTAAGGTGAACAGATGATTTACTTCTAATTGATGTCTGTGGGGGTTTATAAGTTGGGGATAAGTGAGGACATGGACAGCATTTTTTTTTCTCTTTATAAAATAATATTGCTGCATAAATGAAAGAATCAGATCATTAGTCAACAAACAAAATAAGACAAAACCTACTAAGTTAAAAACCAAGCCACAGCCATCCCTTGGGAGACCACTACTCAATGAATCACATACTGTGGAGAATACAAAAAAAAACTCATGTTGTGAGAAGTGAGAAAGTAGATTTACAAGATTTTTTTTCCCCTTCTATATGTTTTACCAGTATTCCCAGCAGTTTCCCAAAATATAATTTTGTCAGCAGGGTCATAAAAAAGCAACATTATCAAAATGTATTCATTTAAAGCACAATAAACTAAGTGTGTCACTCAAAAGTTAGCATGTGATGGTTTTAAAAAAACAAGAATAACTAAGATTGTAAATATTTCAAAATATTGTAAGAGATCATGGAAATAAAAAAACCTTAGGACAATGCCTGGCACAAAGTAAGCAGTCTATAACCTTGCAAAGTATTTTAGTGAAGAAATATGTTAGGCTGAACCATATAAAATTGTTACTCTTTTATCATCTTCTTCCCACAAAATACACAATTTCCCATGGTTCAATCCATACAACAATAGTTAATGATCCACTCTAGAGTCACAGATGCAATTCAAATCCCGGGGTTACTGCTAACTAGCTCCCTGATCTGAGACATGTGATTTAAGTTGTCCGAGTCCAGGTGCTACCACCTTTACTGGGAACAGTAATAACGTCTACTGCATAGCTGTTCTTATGTGGACTGCACAAGAAACATAGGTAAGGTGCTCTGCTTTTCTGTCTGAGACAGTAGGCCAATAAATGCTAATTATAAATTGTTTAAGAGATAAAACTATTCAAGAAGTTTTAACCATTCACTAGTCCAATTATTTAAATATACAATGACCAAAAATTGCACTTTTTCATTAATTTTTACAACATAACAAGAAAAAAAGAACTTTATCAAATTTATTCCATAATTTTTCTGTGTATGGTATATTTAACACATTCAATACACAATGCAACATTACAATCTAGAGACAGTCTATTTCTGAATTCTTTTTGCATTACTGTATTTCTTTGAACAACACACTCTAATACTGTCATGTTGACCTTTCCTATTTGTCTACGGATGGTATGATTTCAATAAAATATCTACCCATTAAACGTAATGAGGAAGACATCAATGATGGATATCCTGGTTGGCATTTTGCTATTTTGTATTTCTTCAATTATTTGGTCTATTAGATCTAATATAAATTGTAAATGACTTTTTGAACCCCCTTATTTTGGATAAGTAACAAATGGGTTCCGTATTGTTTGGTCCAGAAGGTACATAAATATTTTATAATAATAGTTTCTTCCGAAGCCTGGCTTGGTGGTGCACGCCTTTAATCCCAGCACTCTGGAGGCTGAGGTAGGAGGAGCCTTGTGAGTTCGAGGCCGGCTTGGGCTACAACACAAGTGCAAGGCCGGCCTGAGCTACACAATGCGACCCTGCCTCAAAAAACCAGGGCCGGGAGTTTGGCTCAGTGACGTAAGTGCCTGTCTGACAGGTGCGAGGTTGTAAGTTCAATCCCTGGGGCCACAAAAAATAATAATAATAATAATAATAGTTTCTTCCTCGCTTTTTGATTACAGGATAGCTTTAGATGTTGGTCAACTATGTTAATACCAGCCACAGAATTATTATAATCATTGACCACTATTGGAATTTTTTTAGTTTCATTTCTTCTTTCAAGTTCTATAGTTTCTGTATTATAAATAGTTGACAATAAGGAGATGTATTTTTCGTAACACAGACTTTTCCTCTTATATGCTACCATTTCTCCCTTTCTTCATTTTTTCTTTTACAGATCTTTTGGCACTGGCTTCCTATTCAGTCTTAGTATTCCCAATATGTCCATTTTGTATTGTAAAAGAACATCACTGAGTTCTGGAGAGGTATAAAATGATACCTAATGTGGTTATGATAAGAGCCTTTATAGACTGCGGCACAAAATTATAGGTTAATTTTCACAAATAAAAAATTAGTAAAAGGAAATAGCCAGAACTTATCATTAGATTTTACTAGAAACTAACATCAAATGTGAACACAACATTCTAAATTTAAAAAGTACACAAAAAACAGTCACTATAAAACAATATGAATGAATCTCCTGCAAACAAGAATC